>APFE031667544.1:0-26086 GCA_000404065.3 Pinus taeda
TAATAAAAGAAGGAAATTACAAAAAGAAGAAAGAAACAAGAAAAGCTAAAAAAAATCAAAGGGAAAGTAAAGAAAAAACAGCATGCAGCCCACATGGAGGGGTGCATGTGGTTCCCCTTCTGATATGTTGTTCTATTTAATGAACGGTGAGGAAGATGGGAGGGGTTCCATCATTCCAAGGTTCGATCTTCCATTCTCTTGGGAGAATAGTTTACTAAGACAAAGGAATACTGGCAGTAGTCGTTGATTGAGGGCTCGGGGGTGGCCAGTTGGAGCAGAATCCTGTACAATTGAGCCTATGGTTGGGAGGAGAGTCGTCCCCAAAACCCTGTTGCGGTAAGCTTACTTCTACCATAGGTAAGCTGAGGTAAGTAATCTTCATAGTTTATATTCAATGTTAATAAGTTAATTAGATATCTATTTTGGGCTGTTACACACACACACACACACACACACACATATATATATATATAGATCTAGATATATATAGGTCAGGATTGTCGGTGAGCTAGACCCCAGCCAACCATATGACTAATAGGGCCAGCGGGGTTCGAACCCGCACGAACGACCAAGCCGTCCCGCCTAATGGGTGGATCTCCAAACATTACATCATGCCAAAACCATTACCAACCACCCATAATACAAACACCAACCACCAAACAAAAAAAATGAATGCATGTTAAATTTTGAGCAATGAGGGATCAACCCCAATACCTACGCCCAACCAACGACATGACAGGCTTAGGCTAGCTGGTGAGCCCATGTGGGATTTTTTTTATCTTCCCATGAAATTGATATAAATACCCCAAACTCATTTTTGCGCCAGGGGTAGAGATGGGAAAGGGGTGTTGGCTTGTTGGGGCCTGACCCATGTTCGAAGTTAATTAGCCAAACAAATCCCTATATTATTGGCCCTTTCGGCAACAAATTACGAAGCATAGACTAAGGTATCACTTGAAGTAGTATGCAGGGGTGGTGGAACCAGGTTTCCGCACCCTTGAGATGTCTGGGGGTTTGGTTCAGTTCAATTCCTCATCTATGTACGTAGGTTGCTTTCCACACTTCCTTGGCCTTCACGCCCTGATATACTTGCCTTCGCGCAGCCCTAACCAGGGGCTACGAGGCTTCCACGCTACTGGAGCAGTGCTCTGCACTACTTCCCTAAGTCACACCTGAGATCTTACTTATCTTCCTTCACCACTTATTTATCTTCGCGTGAATAGAAGTCTTGTGTTATAATTATTTATACAGCACACACATATAAGCTCGCGCAGCAATTAAACAATACACTTGCAATTTAGACATAATAATGCATTAAACAGGAAAAGATACACACAAATATAGTAAAGTTCTCTTTATTAATTCTTCCAATGGTTACAGAATCGACCTGCCCTGTGCACTCAGCTGCAGGGGTCCGCGCACTCAGCTACTAACTACTAGGCCTCTGCGCACTCAGCTGCAGAGCCTCTTCCTACTCTACGATCCAAAGACACACTTTACACTTCCACTTAATCTCTTAGACTCATCATGCTTCTTCTAGCTACATCTTGTCTTCTACACTTACAGCCTCACTCTATTTATACAATCCCATGGTCTGTGGACCATGGGTAGGTCTATCAAGCCGACATTACATTACAAAAACGAGGGCAGACAACCCTGTGACTCTATTATGACTTCATGCTCTACGCCCATAATTAGCGGTGCTTTTACAAAAGATTTGGTCAAAACTTGGGCTTTAAGCCCCAAAACATGCCTTGGGGGGATTCCATGCCCAACAATCCCCCAACACAAACATCGTGACTCACCCTCGAGTCACTCAGTCGGTGTGGAGATCTTCACACGTAGTCCCTCCCATGTTGTGTGAATTGTTGCAAGGTTAACAACGCACTGAGCAACTGCCTACTAGATCTCCTGTATGCATTGTTCTGAGACCACGGTGTCGAAACTGCTTCCATGTATCTATTCCTGCATCCCCTGCATTTGTGCGAGCTTTCCTTCAATTGTTTTTGTGATGGTGAATGCCTCATCGATCCAAGGTTGAACACGCGCTTTTTGTACTTCTTCTTTGTGTCGTGCCACATCCACCTGTTCTTTCAGCGCTTTGGCCTATTGCATTCGCGTGAGCCTCTAGGTGAGGGCCACCATCTGTGCAATTCCTTTGACACTGTCATATTGCTGCTAGAGTTCATGCGCCTTTGTCTCTAAGCACTGGATGTTGGGGTCCTCCTGTAGATTTGTGAGGACCTCAAATGACTCCTCTAGCATTCTGGTGTAGTCCCTCACTGCACTGTCGATCTCATCCAATCCTACTATATAGTGCCGGTGTTCTGTTCTCTTACTTCTGGAGGGGTGGATGGCTACGCCTTCAACTGCAGCTCTGTGATCTGAAGGTTCAACTCCAAATGAACCTTAGTCATTTCTTCTTGCGCCTCACGCACTCTTGCTACTAGCCTGTGAATGCGCGCCTCTGCTGGTGTATCTATTGGGATGGCTAGCTCAGGGATGTTTTGACAAGATTCGTCGAGTACCTATACCAACTACCGATTCTATGACACCACTTCATCACACTACAAGCTCAACTACTCCATGTTGATCTTTTTCTCTCTTAGTACTTGCAATGCACGATTCTCCCTAGCCTGCAGTTCTACGGTAACCCCATCCTGTATAATGTATAATGTCTCCCATAGGAGTGTAGCCATGTTGATCCCGATACCCTTTAGTGCGTTAAGCGTAGGCCTGTCAACCTCATTTGTTGTCACTAGTGCCCCTTCCGGTAGCACTATTGTATTTTTCGTACGTGCATGCAACATCTGCTTTGTTGCAGTTGTCCCTACTGTGAGGCTGGTCAAAAGGGTACCAGCCTAAGGAGTGCACACCTGCAACTCCTACAGCTGTGCTCTAAGGGCCCCCAACACAATCTGGTTCTCCTGCATAAAATTCTAGAGGGCCTCGGAGGTGACATCGCACACTGTCTCACCGATGTCATGCAGATCACCCTCGGTAAGGGTGATTGGGTCAATAGACAACTTTGATGCCTTGACCTTCTTGCGTGACCACATTCACTTGCTTGGGCACTGGCGCTTCTACTGTGTTGACGCAGTTTGTGGGTCCGCACCCCCCCTCCTCTTCGTTTGCTTCCTGCACATGTGAAGGTGACTTTTGGCCCTCATGTGACTTCTTGGCTGCCTCCTGTGTTGCTGCTATTGTGGCCTTTTTTTGTTCCATTGTTGTCTGTGCCGCATCCCGTACCTCCTGTGCTTCTTCTGTCACTACCTCCTTCCTTCCCTTCTTTGCCAACTGTGCCATGCGCAACTTGGCCTCCTCTTTCTTCCTTTACGCCGCAGACTTCTCCATTTCCATGATGTCTGGAGCACACCACTCTAGTGGCCATGTATCCAGTACATCAAATATTGCATCATTTGTGGCTACAAAGGGTAGCTCTCTCCATTGTGGCCAAGTCTTTACGTGCTCTGATGTATATGTTATGGAGTTCCACTTTAAACTCTGCAAAGCTTTGCAGGCTGTTGTAGATAGTGGGTGATAACTGCGGCTTGTTGTTAATCCCCATTTTGAGATTCATTTACATGAACACCCAAAATATCTTGTTTTCGTAGATCCTGTTTGTGTCCTTCGTGGCCCAGAGCAAACCGTACTTCGCGGCCTCTGGCAAATCCCTGTCAATTGCGAGGAACTAACTGTCCTTCGGAAATTCCCCTGCCACGAGCACTATGGACACCAAAAGCCATGCATAATGGAACATTTTGCCTTGTTCTTGAGCCTCACAACAATTCTCCAAGAATTTGTTGCAAAGGAACTCAGACTAGTTAAACTGGACCCCCTCCGTGCACTGCTCATAACCTTACTTGCCAGTATTTGGGTCACCACTCTTACTGCTTTGTTGTTGATACTGGATATGGCATAGCCCCTCTTCTTCTATTCCAGTTTATACTTCTTATTCATGACCTCCGCAATGGCCAATTCACTGCTTTTCCCCTTCGAGATAGTTGTCGGGTCCTCTTCTTTACATGGAAACTGGGTAATGTGGTGATTCAAGTGGCCTGTGATGAGGATGGGCTCCTTGAGACACAAACACCCACCATGCACCAGGTAGAGCAACTGCCTGATGACAAAATTTTTTATTGAGGCGCGCTAGAAATGCGGCACCCAGAGCAGATTAAGTAGCCCTGCCTTTTCCACTCTACACAACCACTTTCGTGGCTCTAATTCAGTAACCCCCATCGAGGTGTTCTGCTTAGGCTTCATGAATTTTGCAGTCTCAAGGTGAGGGAACTTCTTATGGTCAGTGAGATTCCAATCTTCAAATTTTAGGCTAGGCACTCGTCCTAGGTGCATGCCCTCAAAAATGATGTCGTCTGGGAGGAGCGGGGTCTAGAGAGGGCTCTTTCTCTCGTCAAGATCCTTGGGCATTTTAGCCTTCCCCTTCTGCGGGGGGATATAGGCGGGCAACTTTGTTGGAGGATGCATAGGCTTAGTTTCTCCCTCCATGCCTTCATCCTCGTCTTCTTCGATGATAAGGCCCTCTAGGTCTTCCTCCTCCTCTTCGGTTTCTATGTTAATGGCTTTCCCTTTCTCCGCCATTATTAGCCTGGTGCGCAGTGGGTTTCCCAGGGACACACGTACGGGCACCATCACCTATTTTTCTCTCTTTGGTCTTGGCGTGCTCAGTAATTTAGGGATTTCTACCACAATCTCGGTGCCTTTAGGGGCATCCCCCACAGTTAGGGCCTACATAGCCTCTTCAGCAATCACCTCTATGATTTTCATAACTTCCTCAGATGTTGCCATCGTGTCCGACTAGAAATCTATCACTCATGTACTTAGGGGCTCAATCAACGTTCTACATAGGTCAAATGGGGCTTTGCTCAGGCTACACGGAGTATATAGCAACTCAATTTGCAAATGACCAAGTGTTGTTCGCTGGGCAACCCTTTGTAATTTATAGCGCCTTTTGAATTTGAATTCAACTATTCCCCCCAAATCTGGTTCATTAATGCTCTCTTGGTGGCAGATTTTCCCAAATCTTACCCATAAATCGCATCTTAAATGCCTGCCGCCTACTCCATTTGGTCTCAAGTCGAGCATCCCATCATGAATAGTGACTTCAACGGTCACTTTCTAGCCAACTCGCATGGCAGCGCAACCCCCCTTGTGTGGTCATGGACCTTGTGACTCTTTGCTTCTGCGCGCAACTCCAACATCGTGCAACACCCAGGCAGAATAGTTTATAGTCCCGCTCCTCCTTTCAACTGCCTGGAGCGCTAAGACTGTACTTCCCTTGACTAGTCAGGTGGTCGCATCACCTATATAGGGTTTCATACGATCATCCATCACTTTTATTGAAAAATGCCGCGCACTTTATTATCTGCAACATGTCATCATGCTTGATTTGTTTAGTAATATGTGGTCCAAGCCAAGGCATTAGACTGAGAAATTCATGACAATAGTCCCCAAACTTTTCAGCATGATCGTGCGCACCTTGTTTTATCACCCTGGTCTTCTTATCAAGAAAATCTTCCTTTATTTCATCCTCCATCTTCTTGAATTCCGCTTCTACCAAAGCACTTTTTTCTTAATCCCACCCTTTCTTTCTCAAGTTCTTGGAGCCTAAAATTACCCTGTTGGATTTCTTCCTTAGGTCCAAAGCATTCTGCTTCATTCGTCTGTGCGATCCCTTCTTTCAAGGCTCCACGAATCTTCATTTCGGTCAGTGCTTCCATGAGCGAACTAGGAATTTCATGCTCTATGGGGATTACAACGTTCGCTTCATACTCCAGCCTCGGAGGTGCCTGTGCCATCTGTTTCTTTCACACAGTCCTTGAAGCCCATAGAACCACTGGTGCACGCAGGTCCCAATCAGTCCTTTGTGCATTGTGGACCTTGTTTAGTGCTTCACATACTTTGTTAAAGGTTTCGGCGTGGATAACCTTCTATGCACTTGGTCTTTCCATACTTTATAATTCCAATCAGAGGGGTCGTTCGCACCATTCCCTCGCCCGTACCTACTTACTGACCGTGTCTACCAACGCGAAGACTAAGTGCGTCCGCATAGGTTTTGTACCATATGCCTACATACATATGGACAGTTGGGCACGTAGACCATTTTGGCTGGAAATCTTATCTATTACTCACATCTGAGGCTTCCCAAACCACATGCTTATCATCCCCCTGCATTCACGCCAATCCTCAAAACTTCTTTGGTGCGTACCCCACCACCTCGCAGTTGTAACACATAGTACCCATTTCAAAGCTTCGAAACATTGTTGTTCCAGCACCTTACTTTCAAATCTGTTCAGGAAGTCATCTACTTCACTTAACCCATCATACGTAGGCAGTTCCCTTACCTCTGTTGATACGCAGTGCAATGATCTCGTCATCATGTTACAGTTTAGTGTGGTTACCTCGTGTAATCGATTCTGCCATCTTTCTACTTCCTCATCCAAAACTCGTGTACAGGAGCTTTTGCGCTCCCATGAGATTTGCCCATTCACGGTTAGATTCACCTAGTCTTTCTCTTGCACGGTTATCTTGTATATGCAATTCAAATCGTCATCGTTGTCATAGTCACGCACTGGTTCTGGGTAGTGTGATCCTTCTGCAAGGTCCAAAGGTATAACTACGGGTAGAGAATTTTCCTCAAAAATCATCTTCTGCTTCTTCAGATTTATCACCCCATTCATGTCAGTGGCCCAATATATTCCTAATATTGTGGGGTAGGGATTATTGTCATCAATAATCTCTATCACCTCGAAATCGGCTAGTGCGCTTGCTCCTTCAATATCTACTATGACTCCCTGCAATCTTTTGTTGGTTCGCCATTTGTAGTTGGATAGGAAACCATTGCAGTGTAGGCCTTCCCATGCACTCCCATGCCTGCTTCGGTAGGACATTCGCATCTGATCCTAGATCAAGAATCACTTGGTCCATCTCATATTCCCCAATCTGCACGGTCAATCTCATCTCCCTTCCTGTTCACGTCGTGTACTTCTCAAACATCCATACTACGCGCGGTTCTCTTGGTGTGGTCCCAACACATCTATTTATGAGTTCCTACAGTCCCTTTGTAGCCTTACTATCGTGCAGTAGCTTCATGCATGTTTCTAGGAACATTGTGAGCATCAATGGGTCCATTTCTGGCTCCACTTTTTCTTTACTCCCTTAAGTGGAGGTATTAGCGAAGCTCTTCTTGGCTTCCATGAGGGTTTCCTCAGCACGCTCCAAATCAAACTCTAGTTCCTTCGTTGGAGCCTTGCAAACCCAAGTATTTCTTTAGGTTGCTTGCCTTCGTTATCCCCTGTCGTAATTCCACTTTGGAGCACAATATTCGCATTAGGGTCTTCCTCGTGCAGCTCAAACCTCATCATTCGCAGGTTCTAATTGGGGGGAGGTTTGAGTGCCGCTTTATCGCGCAACCTTGCTATCAGTGTGGGACAATCCTCCATCTCATGATCAAACAATATACAATAAAAGCATGATGGTCCCATTGGATTCGTACAACCACGGGCATAATGTCCTGGCCCTCCACCATTGTAACATATTAGTTGTCCGCGACCTCTTCTTGGTCCTCCTCCACCTCAGCCTCATCCGCGCCCTTGAAATCTGGTTCGTGCCATTCTTGCGTTCTGGTCAAGGGCCCACGTTTCTGCCTGAACTCTATAGGTAGGAGTCTGATCCATCACCAGCTAATAACTTCTACAGGTGCGCTCATCATGTCCCACTGATCTACAAAATTACAGAACAACTGTTGTGAATTTTGCGTGTACTTCTGTAATAAGTGGTAGTTGTCTATAGCATGCTTTCCTCCTATTTGAAAATTTTCATACCATAATGCAGGTACCGCACTCGGTCCTGCTTATGCCTCTGGTCTCAATGGCATTGGTCCTCCCCTTGTGAGGTAATTCGCGAACACCAGGCAATGTTCCTTGTCATGTCCCTGGTCCTTGCACTTTACGCACCATACCTCATCGCGCACTTCTAGGTGAGTTGTCTTGTCTTGCTTCAAACTTTGCAGCTCAAGGCATAAGTTTTTCAGTTGCACATGAATCTGCTAAACTCCCAGGTTGGGATCCTATATCGGAGTCTCGTGCAATCGCATCGCGACCTCCAAGGCCTCGGCCTAAGTTGTAAGCCTCGGTTGTGACAACGTGTTCCTTAGATGTGGCGTTAACGATGCTACAAACCATTCTCGGTGTTTTCCATATGTCAACATCATGTTAGCTTCATTAATTGTGCACTTCAATATCTGATCCAACTCCCGAGGGGTCTCACCTGGTAGCATTGTGATTTCCTTAAACCCAATGATTGACTTCGCCTCTGACATCGGTCTGCTAAATTACTTGTTTAGCGCAGCTTGGATATACGCGATCCCCGCATTTGGATTGTCTTTGGAATGCTTAATGTACTAGGTCAATGTGCAATCCTGCAGAGCACTGACCAACGTCGCTTTCTTTATATTGTCATCCATGACTCCCTGCGCTTCCCATACAACTTTTATCACGAACCAAAACTGGTCCAGATCTTCATTCCCTACACCCTTGAACACTGCAACTTTATTGCACTTGCCATATTGATTTGTGGTGGTGGTGGAGGTGTTATGGGCGAAGATGGGGGTGAAGATAGTGAAACTGGTGGTGGTGTGGGTGAGGGTGGTGTGCGCTTAATTATTTGCCTTATCAAATTGATCACACTTCTTGGTGGGACCTTTGCGAGCTCTTCCTCGCCCCCTCGTGGAGGTGGAATCAAGGGGCTAGTTTCTAGTTCTATACTACCTTCGTTTTTGTAGATTCTCCCACTTTGCATAGCCCCAAACATCAATTTATTCGCATAACCCATTTTTCACATAGTAGAATCTTAATCCAAGTGTTCAAAGATTTAACGTACTTACCTCACAGCCCTTTGAGGAAGCTTCGTTCTGCCTAGCTATAGCTAACTGAAGTATCTACCACGAACTTGGTGATGAACCCTCCTATAATTTGATCGAGCCAGTGATCAATAGTGCATGCGATCTTATACTCTAATGCTTCCAATATGCACACCAACTCTGGAGTCCACACAATAGGTCTGTCGAGCTTACACCTTTCTTGGTTTTTTGCTAGCTTCGCAATCCACTCGTATAGCTCAATAGGGAAATATGCGAAGAAAATTTTGTGGATCTCTGTGTATAAGTAGTAGTATAACCACTCTTCCTTTGATAGTCATGGGTTCCTATTCTCCTGCACCGCGAACTCATGAATCTTTCTATCCAACCAATCTTCAATTCCTTTCTTTGTCAGATTCCAATGATATGAAATCAGACATCTTTATGGAGATCCCGGTCCTGACAACGAAACCATTTGTTGGCTTGTTGGGGCCTAACCCAGGTTCAAAGTTAATTAGCCAAAAAAATCCCTGTACTACTGGCCCTTTCGGCAACACTCTATGGAGGGTGGACTAAGGTCTCACTCGAAGTAGTATGGGGGGGTGTTGGAACCAGGTTTCCACACCCTTGAGATGTCTGAGGGTTTGGTTCGATCCAACTACTCGTCTCTGCATGCAAGTTGCTTCGCACACTTCCCTGGGCTTCACGCCCTGATATACTTGCCTTTGTGCATCCCTAACTAGGGGCTGTGGGGTTTCCATGCTATTGGAGTAGTGCTCTACACTATTTCCCTAAGTCACACCTCAGATCTTACTTATCTTCCTTCACCAGTTAGTTATCTTCACATAAATAGAAGTCTTGTGTTATAATTATTTATACAGCACACACATATAAGATTGCACAACAATTAAATAGTACACTTGCAATTTATACCCAATAATGCATTAAACAGGAAAAGATACACGAAAATATAGTAAACTTCTCTTTATTAATTCTTCCAACGGTTACAGACTCGACCTGCCCTGCACACTCAGCTGCAGGGGTTTGTGCACTCAACTGTGGACTACTAGGCCTCTGTGTACTCAGCTACAAAGCCTCTTCCTACTCTACGACCCAAAGACACACTTTACACTTCCACTTAATCTCTTAGACTCATCATGCTTCTTCTAGCTACATAATGTCTTCTACACGTAGAGCCTTGCTCTATCTATACAATCCCATGGTCCACGGACCATGGCTAGATCTATCAAGCTGACATTATATTACAAAAATGAGGGTGGACAACCCTGTGACTCTATTATGACTTCGCGCCCATAATTCTCGGAGCTTTTACAAAGGATTTGGTCAAAACTTGGGCTTTAAGCCCCAAAACATGCCTTGGGGGGATTCCATGCCCAACAAGTGTAACCAAGCAAATGGTTAGAGGAAATAAACACCGAAACAATGATCGGGCTCGATTTTTGAGAGCATATTTAGAGAATATTATAGGGGAATATTCCACATTAGAGTCCCATGTAGAATCTTGGAGGAAACATTTAGTTTCCTTGGAGCCAATTTTTGTAGCTGTCAAATTCATGTCAATTTTATACTCATCTGAATCATAATTTCACCAAGAGTTCAACCATGCTATCCATTTCTTCACCTGAGCAGCGGATGTTTCGCCCATCTCCAAGAGAGAATATTTGAGAAATCTTTAAGATTCTAGGGGGTCCAAATTTTGACCAAAGCAGAAAGGGATCGAGTTTAGAATCATTTTTCACAATTTTCCATCACGAATTCAATGGTGCAGTCCATTTCTTCAATAGAGGTGTGGATTTTTAGACCATACTTGGAAATGGAGGTATAAGGTGTCCTTTTGTACATGCATGTAACTTTATTTCACTAAAGAATAATGAAATATGCCTCCCCACATTGAGTAGGGCTCAGCGATGTAGCCCACACTGGGTGAACTCCGTTATCAACTTGTTTGTGTGCTCTCTTCTCATAATTTCCTTTCATTCCCTCTTATGTTATGGGTTTGCGTTTTATGGTTACATGATCTTTTACATGCAATTATGAATGCATTAATGAAGTAAAAATATATGTATCAAGTTTGGTACCAAAGAGGGTCTTTTCTTGATGTGAGTTGCAAGTGTATGATAACTAGGGAACAAATTCAAATAGGTGAAGGAAAACTTAAGTCATTTGATATAGAAGTGGGGCATGCAACATGAAGAAGGAAAATGGAAGATGAATATGCTCGATTAGAGGAAAATAAAAATTTTCGCAAGTTCTTATACACCATGATAGAACAAGTTGACAAAATGTTTGTAGAGTATGAGAAGATAATGGCAAAGTAGGAGAATAAAGAACCATATGATCATGCCTCAGTAAATCAAGGTGGAGAAGGAGAAGATCCTCCTGAACCCCCGTCTCTATATGCTAGTGAAAGCTCCACTTCCTCCTCATATTCTCATCACTCTAAAAGTAGAAAAAATCATTAAAATCCTTTTTTCAAGTTGGATGTAAAGTTTGATTTTCCTGTGTTTAATGGAGAATCTAATGCATAAATATAGATAAATGGACCATACAAGTTGAAGTATATTTTCGTATACAATGAATCAAAGAGAATGAGGCCAAGATCAAGTTAGCATCCCTTCAATTGAGTGGAACTATTCTCGTATGGTGGGAAAGCAAGCTGCAAATAGGTGGTAAGAATAATCGTAAAAAATTTTCATCTTGGTCTGAGTTTGTTTCTGTTTTAAGAGGATACTTTTTCCCATTGGGTTATAGACAAAAGGACATGATGGAATGAAAACATTTGAAACAAAGTAAAGGTCAAAATGTTCAGAATTTTACAGAGGATTTTAGGAAACAATCTTTTGCATTGAATGTTCCATTAGACTCTCTGAGACATTGATGAAATACATTGGTTATTTTCATAGTTATTTGCATCATTTGTTGTTATTATTTGAACATAAAACCCTTGATGAAGCTAGTGATAAGGTTGTACATCTTGAAAGCAAGGGAAAATATGAATAGGGGGATTATGCAAAGAAGGAAGCAACAACAAGGAAAAACGATGAGAATCTCTCTTGTAGTCATTATGAGAAAGAAGGGCATGATGAGGAACATTGTTGGAAACTACACCTGGAATTGAGGCCAAAGAGGAATGACAGAAAGGAGAAGCAGAAGATGGTCACAACTATGCAAAAAGCCAAGAATATAAATCAGAGGATGGTGAGAAGGTCGTAGCTGCTGGATTTGTAGGTATTGGACCAACTAACCTGGGACCTGACTCAGGTGATGAGATTAATATTGAAATCTCGTAATTACAGAAGATGGATATATTGACTTGGGTTCCAATCTAGGCGACAAAATAAAGATTTTAGCATATGTTGTGCCAAAGATAAAAAGGGCACCAAAAAATGCATGGCTCCATGACCTTGAGGATATTAACCAAAGCATACAAGAAATAATTTTGAACTAAGGAGACTCCTAAAAGAAACATAGGAGGACAAACAAAGGTTATGACATCAATTACAAGCAAAGGAGGAGGCCTTGGAAAAGTTGCAGTTTAATAAGACTGAGGTAAAAAGTGGTTCTTCAATTCCATGTTCTCTTTATTATGATGATTTCACATCTTTTGAGAAACATACTACAAGAATTGGTTCAAAGTTAACGAGTAAAATGGGTTATCCAGGAAAGGGCCTTGGTAGTAATGATCAAGTAATTGTGAATCGTACAAAAATGGAGGAATTGCCTCATTCTGCAGGACTTGATTATGTCAGAAAGGAGATTGGAGAATGCTCCAAGACAATCAGTGACCAATAAATGAAATACGATGAGATTACATCACAACATTTCAGTGATAGTGAGTATTCCACAAGAAGTTCTCCTCATTAGGGCCACACCAGGAATAAGCATTCAAAGAAGGTCCAGAAAGTTTGGAGGAGGAAGGACTATTGGAGTCACTACAATAAGGACAAACATCAAAGAGAAACATGTTAGGTATCCCATGACCAAAAGGGACCTGTGAAGGAGGAAGGACCAGTCAATGAAGAAAATTGGCTACAAGACGATAACTCGTTCCCCTAGTTAGCTAAGAAATGGGTAGAATTTTTAAGTTGCTGAAAATGACCACATTTTGTAAATCACATGTTGTGAAACAATTGTAAAAGTGATGAAGTGCTTCCCATCGCTTATGAATGCAACATGATGATGCCTTTGGAATTTTTCAATTATAGCTTGGATATTTATTTATGTTATGATTCTGATGTAAACTTGAATAAAGAGTGTGTTATAAACTCTTGGAAATTATGGGCTTGTTTGGGTCATGTAAAGGAACATGTACTTTACAAAGATGTACTCTAAGTTTGCAAAGGACATAGGTGTCGGTTCATCATTGATGGCTCCAAAGAACAAATGTGAAGGAGAAGTAATTGTGGCATGTTAGGGAACTTGTTGTGCAGCTGAGGGAGTATAACATATTGCAGATATTTTCATGCTTGTGGAGGACCAAAAACTCCTCAGTGGGTAGAATGATCTAGGTGGCTCTAGAAATGCTTAGAATTCAAAAAGGGTTTAAGAAAGGCTAACAAATAATCATACTTCTATTGTTATGAAACCATGGTCAGATAGAATCCCTTTTCACAAGATTTCCAACTGTGAAAATGAAAAATAAATCCGAGTTCGTATGCAAAAGTTATGGCCAGTCAAAGTTTTGGTCAACTAGGCCCATTAGCTAAATTTAGCAAAGTGCCAACTAAATTTGGAAGACAACTAAATATAGTAGAGCCACTAAATTTGGCGTGATTTAACCAAGTGAAAAAATGGCACTTCACAGTGACGGTTTTTGGTGGTCAGAAAGGGAAAATTTGTCACCTCTTTAATTTTTCCAATTACCACTAAAAATCTGGTGGCTAACCTGTTTCACTTGTTTAAAATAAAAATTATTAAAGAAAAAAAAATAAGAGGTCGTCGGGCAAGCCCAATGAAAAATTATTATATGTAGTTGGCCAGGGGTTGGGAGGGTCCGTCAAGCCTAACGCCTCTTTTTTTTTTCTCTAATAATTTTTATTTTAAATGAGTGAAACAGGTTAGCCACTAGATTTTTGGGTGGGGGCCATGGATGAACTACACCCCGCCCAACCATATGACAGATAGGGTCGATGGGATTCAAACCTGCCTGACCAACTAGGCTGGCACACCCAACGGGTGGCCCTCCAAAAATTACATCACGCCAAAACCCTTACCAACCACCCATAATACAAACACCAACCGCCAAAAAAAAAATAACAACTTGATCTTACAATTGGAACAGCGGGGGATCGACCCCAGGACATATGCCCAACCAATGACCTAACAAGCTTGGTCTAGTTGGTGCGCCCCATGTGGACCTTATTTTATCCATCCACGAAATCGATATAAAATACCCAAACTCATTTGTGTGTTGGGGGTAGAGATGGGAGAGTGGAACCAAGTAGGCAGGTAAAGGAACCAAACACCATAACTACAAGCTAGAACCGTGATAATGTGTGAATTTCGAGAGTATATTCAGAGAATATTCCAGGGGAATATTCCACAATATCTTCCCATATAGAGTATTTGAGGAATCTTTTAGATTCCTTGCAGCTAATTTTTACAGGTGTCAAATTCATTTAAAGTTTATACTCATCTGAACAAAAATTTCACCAGGAGTTCGTCCATGCTATCCATTTTTTCATCTATGGAGCGGATTTTTCACCCATTTCCAAGAGAGAATCTTTGAGGAATATTTGAGATTCATGGGAGTATATATTTTGACCGAAGCAGAAAGGGGTCAAGTTTACAATCATTTTTCACAATTTTTCTTCATGAGTTTAGCAATGCAATCCATTTCTTCAATAGAGTTGTACATTTTCAAACCACCCTCGGAAATGGAGGTATAAGTTGTATTTTTGTACATGCATGTAATTTGATTTCACTGAAGATTATTGAAATAGGCCTCCCCACATTAAGGAGGTCTCGAAGACATATCCCACACTGGGTGAACTTCATTATCAACTTGTTTGTGTCCTTGCTTCTCATGATTGCATTTCACTCCCATTTATGTTGTGTGTATGCATTTTATGGTTACATGCTCTTTTACATGCAATTTGAATGCATCAATGAAGTAAAAATATATGGATGAGGCATGCCTACAAGCATTCCTCACATAGTAATCTAAAAGTGTCTTCAAAGTCAAGGATTGTGTGTTCTTCCCTTTCTTTATAGATTATTTCCATGTTAGGATTTTATGCTATGAGGTTGTGATGGAAATCATGAGATGTGGGGTTGGTAGTTCTGACATGATCCATAGTGGTTCTTCTAGCTTTTTGGATAATATTATTTTGATCTCTTCTACCATGATATATTCATGGCTCAGCCATGAAGCTAGAGCCATTAATTGTACATCATCCAATTGAGAATTTAGATTCCAAATAGTCATGATAGGGAGTACTAGATTATGCATATAAAATTCTGCAATTCTTGCTCTATCCTCATTACTACATTTGAGACAAAAAAAAAAAACAAATTTTATTACATCTTGTAGGTGAAGCAAACCTTTTTGTGCCAAAGTATAGATAAGAAACTGACACCACTAATCTTCTAGAAATAGATAATAAGTTTGTGAATGGTTTCTATGATGTATACATTCCATGGGAAGACTAGCCGTGGTGGAAATTTGGCCTTCTTTCACTTGTAGTAGCTTTTATGTTTGTTGCAACTTGGATCTTAGCTTCTTGTTTTCCTTTTGTAGATGGTCCCTTATGTTTGCTTCATGGAATATAAGGTTTCCCATTTCTTTTCCCTTATTCTTCATATTTTTTCCTTAATTCTAATGTCATCAATCCCTTTGGACTTTGCAATTTGCATCCATCTATAAGTTATGCCTCTCTCTCCCTCTAGTTTAAACAACATAACTAATACAAGGTGGATAGGAGGCACCTTCCCTACATCAATCCAAGAATAATAATATGATATATCCGTTGAGGATTTGGTTCCTATAACTATGCATTTTTTCCCTGTTGTTACATACTCTTTTCTTATAGCTCTGCATTTTATTCTTGTAGAATTGTGGGTTGTTCTGGGAACATTGTTCCTTTAGTGCTTGGCCCTTCTAGTTGAGCCTATGGTTATTCTCCCTTGAGTGTCATGGAGGTTCTTCCTCCTTATGGATAATTGACTCTACAGTGGTGATTGGGGTGGGAGAAGGTGGATGAGTTTTTATTTTCCTTATTCTAGTGCTCTTCTTCTTTTGAAGTAAAGAGGGGTTTCCCTTGGTTTCCTTACTTTAGGTTTTATTAAGGTACTCAAGGATACTAGGGTAGCAACAACTTCTTTTTATTCTAAGTTTTCTTTTAGACTACTCTCTTTTCCCCGATTTTCCTCTTCTTTGTATGCCTATATGATGTCTCAATAGCCTCTTGGGGCTCTTAAGCCTTTGATTTTGTCATATTGAGCTTATCCAACCCTTCTTTAGTTGTTTCTGCCTCTACCGCTATTCCAACTTGTCTATCTATTTGTCCCTTTGCTTCCTTTTATATCTTTTATTATTATTATTTCTTTGATTCCTCCCATTCAATATAAACTTCTTCTTCTACTTCTACTTCAATTTCCTCTTCTATTGTTGCCCCCTATAGCTCTAACTGAAGTTGAACTTGGGTCTCAAAAAAGGCTTGTTTTCCCATGTATATGAAATTAGTCCACAAAATAGGGTTTTGTAAGCTCTCCAAGGCATCTAGGACTATAAATATGATCAATCCATGGTGAGTGAGGTAATGATGTTTTCCTCCTTTCACCCTTATTCCCATTCATTTTGTAGACTAAAGGAGGAAATTAGGAATGTTGAGTCTCTCTTGGGTAGGTAAATATATTTGAAATTTGAGTTGGTAAAGCATCCTAAAATGGTATGCATATGTAATGCTAAGCCTTCCTTCACATGAAATATATTTGAGGATATGGTAGGCCATCTCATCCCAAGGGAATGGAAAGAATTCCATTCTCACTTCATTTTACCCTTTATGGGTTGCTCATTATAAAGGAAGAAATTTTTCTTGGTTTTATTGGCCTCAAGACTCATCTTTGTTCCATTTGACCCCCATGGGGATTGTGGTGACTGCACTGATAATTTCTTCATTTAGATAGATGATGAGGCCTCTAAGCATAGTAATAACTTCATGACCTTCTAGTTGTTGGAGATTTGAGGCAAACTCTTGAGCAATTTTATCATTAAAGCCTCTCAGCTTCTCGACAAACTCTATCCATTAACAATTTGAAAAATTATTTCTAATGTCAGAGTGATGATGGATCTTAGAGTGGCATATAGTCTCTCCTCTCCTAAATCCCCCTCCTATGGCTTAATATAGTTCTAATCTAAATGGAACAAGGTATTTTTCTTTTGTTGTTATAGGATCCTAGGTTTTCATGTATAGTGGTGAATGTTGTAGCAGAGGAAAATTGATATTTTTTTCAAGGTTGAAGAAAGGAAAATTAAAAAATGCACCCCTACCTTGCTCAACACACCATATCCTTCAGAAAATGCTTAGCCGATTCAACCACTACCCTTACTGAAATTTAAACTATACATTACAAAGTTCCTTTTTATGATAATAAAAATGCTTTCTTGAATACTTATACCAAGTGTTGGTGAGGAGAAATTTCATTTACATTTCCTTTGATGATTCTTCCCTTTTTCGTGAGGCTTGATGGTTTTTCTGAGAAAAATTGGGCTTCTTGTAGCACTCTGACAACTTCCTATAGCTATTGCCTATAGAATCTTGTAGCTTCATGTAGCAGCTTGTTTTGGAAATGTTTTGGATGGGTCGACCTCCTATAGCACTCGCGGGGCCTCCTTGGTGTTTAAATTAGACTTTAATACAAAAATAGACTTGGAGGGATCTCACTTAAGTGGTCATTTTTCAAGGTTAAGGGCTTAGTGCGCTAAGTGAGATGGATACCACCTACAACATCATGCTCCTGGGCTCCATGTTATATAATGAGTAAGCAACATCGACCCACCCAATCAAGTTATTTCCTTTTTGTCTCATCCTCCTTTCACATGTGTTGGTGTCCTTTGGAAAAAGCTAAAGCTAACTATGAACTATGGCTAAGGCTACTCTAACTAAATTTGTCTTATAAAAATTTTTCTTTCATGCACTTTCAATGTTTCTTCAAGCTAGAATAAGTTTGAAGGGGAGGTTCTGAGAGTTGCATACCTGGGGCTTATCTCTAGTGTTTTCTTATCAATGTTATGGAGGTTTTTGATGTAATTATTGAGGTTTTCTTTGATGATCCTAAAGTTTTGAACTTTTATGCTACCCTTGATGAACCAGTGTAGGTTCTATTGTTGCTACTAATAGTTATGGAATCATTTCATGGCTATTGTTGTTGCTCCAAGTATCTTTTGTTCAAATGGCTAAAATACTATTAATGTAGGTGGTTGGATGTTGTTGTTATAGGTGGTTAAAGGTCATGTAGCATCCTACAAGAGTTCATATAGCTTCCCAAGCATTTTTTCTTTGTCCTCTAAATATGGTATAAGTCACAATCCGCCAGAAGTCATTCGTTAGGATTAGGTTGAAGTCACAATCCGCCAGAAGTCATTCGTTAGGATTAGGTTGAAGTCACAATCCACCAGAAGTCATTCGTTAGGATTAGGTTGAAGTCACAATCTACCAGAAGTCATTTTGGACAATAAGTCAACAAAAGTGATTCCATGCTATTTACAATTCCATCTCCTTCCTCTTTTTCATGTATTTGCATAACGACCCTTCATACGTCTTTTGCTATTTTCTCCCTCTGTATAGGTTCAGCTCGCTTGTGAATTTTATTTTTTGTCTCCAGACTCCAACTAAGGATAGTAGTCGGGCATCAAGAGATGTAATCTTCTTCCTGCAAATGCAATGCCTCTCATTGTTTATCTTTTCCTTCTCCTCCTCTGCTCCTGAAAACCATGTATCGGCGATCACTACCACGATTATATTTCTGGTAATACATGTGGGGACTTTCGATTCAGCTATTCTTTTGGGAAAAATGACAGCGGTTGTGGTGACCCTCACTTTCAGCTCCATTGTGATTATGTGGGTGGCTATCCTCTTATTAATATCAATGGACAACAATATCGTATATTTGAGCCCTCTTTCTTGGCCTGTAATACCAAAATTAATCATATTGCAATTGTTAAGGACAATTTGTGGGAGGGAAATTGCAATTTTTCAGGTAACTACTCTCATTTATGGTTGTCTAGCCTCCGATATCATATGGTCATTGGTTACACCAATCTCACGCTTTGGAATAACTATCATGAAAGTATAAACATGGAGAAGTTTCGAAAGTGGCATTTGTGTGGCGATGATTGGTACTATTTTCCTACTCCAGAATCTAGGACATGCTTCTGCCAAATCAATCTCCAACTATCAATTCACTACTTCTAAATAAAATAGACCGGTTCTCTACATATCAATTAGAGATTCTTAGTGGAGGATTTCCAATTCAAACGGTATGTCAACACGAGCAGAGCTCCAGGCTATGGTGCTTGCCTAATAAGTAATGGGACATGTGGCTATAACATTTCAGATCCAACAAGGTTTCTTTGCTATTTTCACGATGGCACCTATCATCCAGACATATGCCCTAGCAACGCTACTGGTACGCTTGAATTCTCTCAATCTATAAAGATAAAAATGGTCCCTCCTTTCTACTAGCACTCTTGTTTGGGTGCATCAAAGTATGCATTCTCTTACCAAAAACGGTCGCTTGTTGGAGGTACTCGTGATACAGGAGGTCGAAACATGTCAGATGTTACAATAGGTAAATATGATTTCTTACCAGTATTCAGTATCTCCGTTTTAATGTCAATATAATTTTCATTTTGTTTCCATTAATATGATTCTCTTTGGAGTAAAAAGTAGATCGCAATGATATCAATCTCTTCATCCAACAACAAGTTTCTCCATTGGAGGATTTGCACTCACATCAATGGCGGTACTATTCCCAGTGTATTATGCACAGAATAGAAAATTGACTTCTCGTTGTAACCCTATTTTAAAGGTGGAGGAATTTCTAAGGGAATATGCTTTTGAAATGCCTATCAACTACTCACACTCTCAACTCAAGAAGATCACAAACAACTTTGCTGAAAAATTAGGAGAAGGAGGTTTTGGTGTGGTGTATAAAGGGAAGCTTTAGAACGGCTCTCTAGTGGCTGTCAAGATTCTTGATAGGCACAGGCACAGTGAAACCCAATTCATGAATGAATAGGCCACTATTGGAAGCATATATCACTTTAATCTGGTTCACATGTTGGGGTATTGCTTTGAAAGCTTTACAAGTGCATTGGTATATGAGTACATGCTTAATGGGTCTCTCGAGAAGTTTATATTTGGCTTAAAAGAGAATGGGGAAGTCTTAACATGGGAACAAATGTATACAATTGCTTTGGGTGTTGCTCATGGAATTACATATTTACATGAGGATTGCGACAAATGCATTATACATTTCAACATCAAACCCCACAATATATTGCTAGATGTCAACTTCACACCAAAAGTTTCTCATTTTGGTCTTGCAAAACCTTACCCCAAAGCAGACGACCATGTATGAATGACAGGTGGGAGAGGGACATCGAGATATGTTGTGCCAAAGGTGTGTGACAAATATCTAGGTCCTGTCATACATAAATCAAATGTCTATAGTTTTCGAATGTTTTTGCTTGAGGTTGTTGGGGGAAGAAATATTTTCGACTAGAAGGTGAGCCATTCCAGTCAGTTTTAGTTTCCGAGTGGGATTTCAAGGTACTCAAAGTGGTGATCTAGGGATGAGATTGAGAAGGGTAGGAAGTGGTGGAGAAATGAAAGCAGAGGATGAAGCGAGGGCCAACAGACTCACCATACTTTTGCAACTCTGTTGTTGTCAACCAAAACAAAAATGAATTTTTGTCCTCATCTTTTGTTTTTATTCCTATTTTTTTTATTTTTTATTTTTTTTATTATGAGGCCCACTAGCTACCTCATGGAGGTTTTAAACCTTAGTTGGTTTGCCCCAGGTACCTCAAGGGAGGTTTTCACCTAGGGATCTTTTATTTTTATTATTTTTCTTTTCTTCAAGCTTATTGGCTATCTCAGGGAGTTTTTCAGCCTATGTTCCTACCTCCGGTGCCTCAAGGGAGGTTTTCACCTATCATTTTTTCTCATTTACTCCTTTTCAGTTTTTCTTTTCTTGATTTATGTTTTATCAAGGATTGAATGGATTGAGAACTTTAATGTTCTCAATCACATCTATTTTGTTTCTTATTGAATCATCAAACTCATCCTGGTCTGGAGGGGCTTCTTGTAAACTTTAATATATAGCCATTCACTAGAGGCAAGATTTTTTCTTCATCAATTGTCCTCATCTAAGCTGAGCCATTATTGTAGAAGTTTTCCACCAGATAAGGTCCCAGCCATTTGTTCATGAGTTTTCCTTTGAAATATCTGAACTTAGAATCATACAAGAGGGCCCAATCAACCTCTTGGAAGGTTCTAGCCTTTATGTGTTTATCATGCCAAACCTTTATTTGCATTTGAACTACTTCAGCGTGCATTAGAGACTACATCCTAAGTTTATGAAGTGCATTTAGTTGTTGTAATTTCCCTTCCTAATCTTTTATGATGTCCATGTCAACTTTTGCTACCTTTCTTAATGTATTGTACTTAAATTCAATGGACAATAGGGCATTATTTCCATAGACCAACTCAAAGGGAGTAAACCCAATGGTGGCCTTCCACATAGTGTTATAGGCCCAAGTGGAATCAACAAGCCTTTGGTCCCAATATTTCTCTCTGTTGCTAACTACCTTAGTTAGAATACTTTCCAATTTTCTATTTGTCACCTTCACTTTCCCAATGGCTTGAGGGTGATATGGGGTGGATTTTATATGTCTGTATGATGTTGCCTCATTATCCCCTCTATTAGATTGGAAGTGAATTGTGAACCTTGGTCTTTCACTAGTACCTTTGTGAAACCAAATTTGTAAAAAATGTTCTCTCTTATAAACTTTTCTACTTTCTATTTTGTTTCTTTCTTGATTGCCTTCACTTCATCCCACTTGGTCAAATAATCTATGAAAGCAATGATGTACTTCTTCTATCCATATGGAGGGTCAATGGGGTCAGTGAAGTTCATGCCCCACTTCGTAAATGTCTCAAAAGTCACTTGATGTTGTCGGGGCATCTCATCCCTCTTAGTAGTTTTTTCCATACTATGACACTCACCACATTTTGCATTGTATCTCTTGGAATCTTGATGAAGAGTAGGCTAGTAGTATCCTTCCTAAAGAATCTTGTAGGTTGTCCTCTTAGAAGAAAAATGGCCTTCACAAGTTCCATCATGACATGTTGATCCAGGTGGATGTTGGTGGCCACCCATCTATCCCACTTGGACCCCAGCAACTCTCTCTTTCAGTTTTTCAATTTCCGTATTTGTAGCACAACTTACTATTTTTAGCCGTTTTTTGGGTCCTGAACTTCTAGAGTTGTTTTGAGGACCTAAACGATGTTTTTTGGGAAAATTGGGAGCAACATGGGTCCATGGAAAGATTTTTCTCTTTCCAAAGTTGTAGTTCTTAGATAGATATTTCTAACAAGATATTGTACGCGTCAAAGGAAGATCAGGGGCAAAAGTTACGACCCTGGGAATTTGATGTACCAACTTACCCAAAACGAGGCCCACAATTTGGTGTTTCATTTTCTAGGGTTAGGTTTTGGGATGTTAAGGGTTTTCCATTATTTCTCAACAATAAATAGGCCTTCGAGCCTCATTGTAACACAGTTCAGGGGCATGTAGCCGCCACATCTCTTCTTAGAGATAAGCTACCATTGCCCTAGCTGGTTTATTTCCATTTTGTTTGTAAGCATATTTTAGTATTTTACATTAATGAAATGAAGTATTATTTCTGCTACATCTTTGTGTTCATGGTTATCTATCTAATTTGTTGCATTCCTATGTAAATATAGATCAGTGGTATCAGAGCAGTTTGCTTTTTCTCTATATTTTATTTGCATGTCCCCAACGAGGTCGGGATATAAGGAGTTAGGGCTTGAACTGGTTGAACCTTTGCAAGACCAACCTCGCAAATCCCGACGGCCTCCCATGGCGAATGAGAAGAAAGATGAGGGGGCAGGAGATCCTATCAAAATCTTGCTCGAAGAATCCTTCGAGCGACAAATGAACATAATGATGGACAAATTTGCCCAGATCCTTCAGCGGCTACCCAGAGGCGACGCATCGGCTTCCAGCAGCTCCTCTAGAAATGCCACGCCCTTTAAGGTACAAGTTAATTTGGAAATCCCCATCTTCAAGGGTCAAATAGACGTAGATGTCATAGATAAATGGTTAAATCTATTAGAGGGTTATTTTTCTATTCATGAATTTTTGAGTCAGGAAAAGATTATTTTCACTCTTCTCGAAGCAACCCCCTACGTCAAGGACTGGTGGGAAACCTACTGCAAGCAAAACGATGAAAGCACAGGCTCACTATTATCAACCACACCCACTTGGGATTCATTCCGGGATGCCATCAACAAGCAGTACTACCCTGTCAAAAGCTATGAGGACAAATACATAAAGTGGACCATGCTGCGACAGGGAAGGGACCAAGATGTGCCAGAGTTCACCAACAGTTTTCATACCCTTCGCACACAGTTGGGTATCAAAGATTATGATCTGCATTTGGTACTCAAATACTATGGCTGCCTACATAGATACATCCAGGAAGAGATGGAGTTCTTGAACATCTCCTCGCTTGGTACATCGTATCGATATGATGTCAAAATCGAGCAAAAGTTCAAACAGAAGAAGCAAGACTTTGGATCTGTGAATCCGAAGACCAAAGGACAAAGCCAAATCGGGGTGACCCAAGAAAACCCATCGAAGCCGCAAGAAAAGAATAAATCCACGAAGTTGAAGAAGGACACAGGAAAGTGGTGTGAGTTCCATAAGAGCCCCAGTCACAACGCAAGTGAGTGTCAGAGCAAGGAGTCGTTGGTGGCCAAGTTGAAGGATTCAGAATTAGATGCATGTTCCAACCCTGAGACATAAATCAACAAGGGGAATGGAAAAGGGAAGTAGATCATTGATGTAGAGCCCAGCGTCATTGTTGCCACTGCCAAGATCCAGAAGAATGAGCTTGAAGATCCAGAGGAGGGGGAACGTCTTTTCCACTCACAGATGTGGGTGAAGGGTTCGCTGCTGCAATTCATTGTCGATAGTGGTAGCCAAAAGAACCTCATTTTAGCAGAGGTCATGAGGCAATTGGGCCTACCGACTACACAACACCTACAGCCGTACAATATCGGGTGGCTTCATGAAGGACGAGATCTGAAAGTTCGCCAGCAGTGCCACCTTCCCTACAACATCAAGCCCTTCATAGACGAGGTATTGCATGATATTACACCTCTGGATGTTTGTGATGTACTATTAGGCCAGCCATACTTGTGGAGGTGACATGTTGTGTATGATTCAAGGCCTTGCGTTGTCATTATTTCTTTGGGTGATTCATTATAAAGGATACCGGAGGTAGCCCCACCTACCACCACCTCTTTGATCACTGCTAAGGAAGGTAGCAAGCTCATCTCATAGACTAGGAAATTTAGTTTCTGTCTAGTTCACTCCCAAAGCAAGGGGAAAATCATAGCCACATCCATGACCCCCATGAAGGGTTCCTCCACGCAGCAGCAGCAGAAAAGGGATATGGTCATGACAGAACGCAGAAACAACTTCTCCTCATCCATAGGGGTACCACATAAACTTCAAGTGGGCAACAAAGTCTGGTTGCATCTGTAGAAATAACACCTTACAAGAGCCCATCGGAAGCTCCGACAACGCCGACATAGTCCTTACACCATTACCAAGGCTGTGGGAAATAATGCTTTAGAGCACAACATTCCTCCATCCCTTCACTTGCATCGAGTGTTCAATGTGGACCATTGTCGACCAAGCTTCCCACCATTACGAGACACATCAGAACTTGCAAAACAGCGCACGAAGGACCAAGTTCAGCAGATGGAGGAACTCAACGCAATGGGGACCATTGCTTCCTAAGGGGGGAGGAATGATCCAGGTGGATGTTGGTGGCCACCCACCTATCCCACTTGGACCCCCACAACTGTCTCTTTCAGTTTTTTAGTTTCCGTATTTGTACCACAACTTACTATTTTTATCAGTTTTTCGGGTCCTAAACTTTTGGAGCCGTTTTGAGGCCCTAAACGATGTTTTTTGGAAAACTGGGAGTAACATGGGTCCAGAAATGATGTTGCTATTCCCAGAGTTGTATTTCTCTAATATATCTTTCTAATGAGCTATTGTATGTGTCAAATGGAGATCAGGTGCCAAAGTTATGACCTAGGAAAGTTGATGTACTAACTTACCCAAAACGAGGCCCACAATTTGGTGTTTCATCTTATAGGGTTAGGTTTTGGGATGTTAAGGGTTTTCCATTATTTCTCAACAATAAAGAGGCCTTTGAGCCTCATTGTAACACAGTTCAGAGGCATGTAGCCACCACATCTCTTCTCAGAGATAAGCTACCATCGCCCTAGCTAGTTTATTTCCATTTTGTTTGTAAGCATATTTCAGTATTTTACATTAATGAAATGAAGTATTATTTCCGCTACATCTCTGTGTTCATGGTCATATCTGTAATTTTTTGTGTTCCTATTTAAATCTGGATCACATGTTGAGATAATTTCATAGATCTCCTCTTCTCTTACATATCTCCTTATGATTTGATCATGCCCAAAATTGAAGAGGTTTCTGTTGTGGGACTTTATCCCCTAAGGCTCTTGGATGGAACCCTAGCAGACTGAAAGTTGTCTAAATCAAGAAACATGCACATACACATCCATTATGCTAGAAAAAACTATTTCTAAGGTGAGAAGGACGTACCTCAGGTCCTACGTTTGGGTAGTTCCTCAAGGGTCCAAACCCTTCTTCACGTCCCTTCAACTCCTTTGCCCTGCAAAAACAACAATTCCAAAGAATACAACAGTATATGGACAAAGATTTATGTGAAAATCATCTTTATGTTATACAAGAAAGGAGTTAGTTATAAACTTTTAGACATTCATTCATACATGAAATTCAAACATGAACATCATTAACATAAAGAAAGAAGCATATCGGGAACAAGACGTGTTTCTTTATTAGACAAATAGAATAGTACAAAAAAGAGCA
>APFE031667547.1:0-18012 GCA_000404065.3 Pinus taeda
GGATAGCTAATAGTCTTTCAACAAAAATTTCCCCTTCATCTTTTCTACCATCCTATCCCAACTCATTATCAATTGTTTCCCTTGTTTTCTCCTTTAAGCTTATACATTGTCCCACCATAGCGCAACATGACCTTTCAACCTGGTTATCAATTTTTTTACCCTTTTGTCTTCTTCAATCTCCTCATACTCAAAATAATTTTCTAATTCAATGATCCAAACCATCAAATTCTTGGCTACCTGACTGGCATCATACGTAGAAAATTCAGGTTTTGCTCTTGAACTTGAGCTTAACACCAACTTCAATAATTTAATTTTTATAGCTTCATCCATAGGTGTTGTTTTTCTTCTCTAGCTTCCTCCTCTATTTCGCTATCATCTCTAGCCTCAAGATCTTTCTACCTACCTGCATCCATGGCCTCTAAGTGAGCTTGCAACCTTTGTATCTCTTGATGGAGTTTTGTATTAGAGAAGGGTCTCCCTCCTTGACCTCGTGCTCTCCTTGCTTGCATAAACATCTCCGTATGTTGTTGAAAACAACACCAATGTCAGATCCCACTTTGATACCACAAATTGATAACAATGGATAGGTCAAAAGGAGACTTAGGAACCAAAACACAACCCAAAAATTTCTTTTGTGCTTACAAATGCTTTATTTCTATATATTACAAATTGAGATAAAGAGTTTGTGGTGTGTACAAATGATTGCAAGAGAGGACTTGGTGGAGTCTTGATGGAAGAGGGACAAGTGGTATGCTATGAGTCAAGGAAACCAAATGAGCATGAGAAGAATTATGTGACTCCTGATCTTGAGTTAGCAATGATCATTCATGCATTGAATATGTGGAGGCACTATCTTCTTCACAGGAGGTTTGTTTTGATGAGTGATCATGGTGGGTTGAGATACTTATTTGACCAACCTAATATGAATGCCAGATAAGCTCTATGGTTGACCACACCCAGTGAGTTTGAATTCGAGATCAAGTACATCAAGGGTAAGGAGAACAAGGTTGTATATGCTCTTAACATAAGAGTGTAGGTAAATGACATTGCAGCTATGAGTTCATGTGGGGCAAATTTACAGGAGAAAATCTTGCAGGTAGGACAACACGATAACAAGTACTACCATCTTAATCACATGTTACAACAATAGTGCACAAGTGAATAGGATGTGGATTACCATCTTGGGCAAATGATTTAGTGAGATTTAGGGACATGATCTATGTGTAGGACAATGGTGAGCTCAAGAAGCTTATCTTGAGGGAATTTCATGTTAAGATGTATTTTGGTCACCTGGGATATCAGAATACTTTGACAACTATGAAGAATTTCTAATATTGGCTAAATCTGAAGTAAGAGGTGGTTGAGTTCGTCACAAGGTGTTTGGATTGTCAACAGGTAAAATAGAGTGCAAGAACCTAGGTGATTTATTATAACCGATTCTAATTCTAGAGTTTAAATGGGAGGTCATTTCCAAGCATTTCATTACATGTTTGACGAAGACATCTAGAAAACATGACTGCATGGTTGTGGTTGACGAGTTGACTAAAGTATTTAACTTCAATCCAGTGAAGTCTACTAATTCAACTAGTGAGGTATCTCAGATTTTCATCAGGTAGATAATGAGATTGCATGGTGTTCCTAAGAAGATTGTATCTGATAGAGATGCCAAGTTCACTTCCAGGTTTTGGAAGGATTTGTTTGTAGGTTTAGGGACAAAATTTTATTTTAGTACAACTTATCATCCACATATAGATGTACATAGAGAGAGGGTTAGTAGGATTATGGAGGATATGTTGAGGATTTATGTTATGCACCAACTGAGGAACCGAGAAGAGTATCTTTTAATGGTAGAGTTTTCATACAATAATGGGTACCATAAATCCTTGATGATGATTCCATTTGAGGAACTTTATGGGCAAAGTTGTAATACTCATATCAGCTAGAGTGATCCAGTGAACAGGGTACTGATTGAACAAGGCATGTTGGTAGATGGAACAAGAAATGCAAGTTATCAAGAAGAATTTGAAGGCAACACAAGATAGGAAGAAGAGTTATGTAAATCAACAAAGGGAATTTAAGGAGTTTTAGGTTGGGGAGCATGTGTACTTTCACATTAAGCCAAAGAGTATCTCCTTGAGGATTGGGTCATGTGCTAAGTTGGCATGTCTATATTGTGAGCCTTTCAAAATCCTTGACAGGATTAGACCAGTGGCCTGCATACACAATGCCTCCGTTAGTGAAAGTCCATGATGTTTTCCATGTTCATTGCTTAGAAGATATGTGAAAGATGTTGATCATGTGATTGACAAGTATGTATTGCAAGTGGAGTCAGAAGGAGAATTCCAGCTAGAACCGCAGTGCATATTGTAGCAAAAACAACTCATGCTCCAGAAAAGAGAAATTGAGCAAGTTAAAGTGCCCTAGAAGCACTTTGGGCCTGATGAAGTTACATGGGAGATGGATGACCAGATGCAAAATCTGTATCCTTCATTTTTTATTGGCTAAGGCAAAGAGATTTTGGTATATGTATATATCTATGTATCGTTGTTATTGTAAATACTACAATGAGTTGTGTTATAAAGCTCCAATAAGTGGTATGGTTGTCATTTTTGTCATGTTGGTCTTGGATTTTCAGTAGGTTGTTATTGTAGATACTACATCGAGCTAAGTTATAAAGCTCCATGGGAAGTATGTTTTGTTTTCAGCGGTTTTCTAGTCATATGTGTCAGAGAACATGGAGGATGGTGTTCCTGCAAGGGGAAGGGGTTTGTAACATCCTCAAGTTAAAAGTTCATGTAATAAAATTGATAAAGGAAAAATAAGACTAAGGTCATCGGACACTTATTCCAAGATAAATGTTGGGAAAAACATCCTAGTGGGCATCACTTTTGGTCTATTATGGCTAAGGAAATTGGAAAAGTCATTGGAAAAGGAAAAGAGATATTAATTAGCATTTATATATGAAAATAGAGGAAAATAGGAGAAAAGAGATATGAAAGGTCACAAATTTGCATGAGAGGAGAATTGAAGAAAAAATAAAGGAAAATGAAGAAAAAATAGGCCTCAATGATAAAAAGGCTTCTAAGGATTAGTTTACATCTTTTGTCAGTTTGGCTTTGGAATTAGCTTCAGATAGAGAAGAGAATTAAGAGGAGAAAGCGAGTAAGCAAGAAAAGGAAAGAAAATGAGGGACGAGGAAAGAAAAGGAAAAGTAAGGGAGGTTGGATCAAGTAGCTTCAACAGGAGGATTTTGCAGGTAAGAGGTTGTATGTGTGATTTCCTAGCTGGATTGTAAATGAACAATACATGCATTTGTGTATTTGGATCTTTTGTTGTCATTGGCATAGGTTTTTCCTAGTGTGACAGTGGTTTCAACCTTGCCTTGCCATTTCCTAGATAACCATGGTGTGATGGGATTCTTTTCTTTCTTGAGCTTTAGATTGCCAGAAGGTTTTGGAATCGGGTGAGGAGGTCTCACGAAAATTCCCAAGGGTTAGGGGTTGAGGTGGTTCAATCTCTAGGAAACCCTTGACAGGTGGGTGGAGATAGGAAAATTTCTCAAGGTATTAGTTAAGAAACTCTGAGGCATCCAAGCTTGTTTTGGGCTTTGTGATCTCTTGACCGATTTTGGTGAGATCGCGGTAGCCTGAGGGTGGAGATGGTTTAATCTTCAGGAAGCCTTGGTTGTTTATGTCTTGAGATCCCACATTCATGCTTGGAATATCACACGAGGGTGATTGGCTGAAAGAAAGATTTGGTTGAGCCCAATCTATGGTCGGGTGGTACATGGAAATCCCTAACTTGGTTGGATTTTGGATAAGTTAATAAGAGCTATTTTTTCCATTGTAATCTATGAGATCTTGTACTTGTTATTATGGTGATTTGATGGTTTTTATGTCATGGTTAATAATTTGGTTATATGGTGGTTATAAGCATGGATTTACAATATACTCTAGTTATGCCTTGTTAAGGATTTGATAAGTATTTGATGGTTAATGAATGCATGTGCTAGAAAATGTTATTGTAACTATTATGAGAGGGAATTAGACCTTCTTGGTGATTCTCAAAATAATTTCTAGACTCCTATGTTTAGATATGAATTCATGACCTATAGATTACATGTTCACCACATGTTTGACGAAATGATTGTCATGGTTCGGGTTGGTTAGGTCATGTCCTTGTTCAAATTTTGTATTATTAACATCTCCCTCAATTCATTTATCATTTTAGAAAGTATTAGGAAGTTTTGGGCAGTGCTGTAGAGGTTGGCCTGGAATTGTGGCTTAGATCGTGAGACTGCATGCTCTAAATGAGAGAGTTTGGGTAGCAACTTCATGGAGGCATTTGTGCATGAGTTTCGAGGGTCACAAATGCACTCGTGTAGCCTTGTGCGTGTGGTTGGGAGTCTTGGTAGTTGAAAAATCTATCCAACTGAGGTTTTGGTCACCTATGGTGGTTATTTGGCCCCTGTGTGTCCTATAATCCCTGTAGGATGTCAATTTGTGGTCATTAAGTCTTAGTTATAGGCCCCACTTCCTTAATTGAAACTAGGAGGTCAGGTGATGTCATAATGGCACTCCATTTCACATTTATCTTGAAGGCTTGTAAAAGCAGGTAAATGTGGGTGGTTGTGTTACTGTAACATTAAAGGTAGATCGAATAGAGAAGACTCCAACAATAATGATGCATGTTTAACAAAGATTTGGATAATGAGGTAATGGTATTTTGTTAATTAATTACTGATTACAAGTAGCAACGGTGATGTTTATAGTTGATGACTATAACCAAGAACAAAGAGAGCTTTCGATGATGATGGTAAGGAATCTTGCAATAGAGAAGGAGGACAAGAAAACTTCTTACAAGAAGAAGGTGAGTAAATTGCATGCAGAATCCAAAAGAGAAGAGTGATGAGATGAAGATTAAACACGAGGGAGTCAACAAAAATATTTAAAGAATACTAGGCATGGAAGAGTAAGTATGGTATTTAGAAATAGGTTGATGGAGTTAGATTTCTACAATGGCTTGTTTGTAACTCATCATGAGTAGGGAAAAGCTCATATAAGAAGGATATTTGTGACTACTGAGAGTTATAGTGAAGTTTTAGAGAGAACCCATAGTAGATCAAGCGAGGGAAAACTTGATAGAGAAGTAGATGAAATTAAATTACAACTAGAGATGATGAGAGAACTGCTACAAAAAGAAGAGGAAGACTAGGGTTACAGATGGACTCTTTGGAAGAAAGTAAAATGAAATTTGTTGCAAGTGAGGCTGAGATAAATATCAAATGATTAATTTATGGATAAACTCAAGGAGTTTGAATAAAATATAAATGCTCAGTTGGATGAAAATCTCAAATGAGTTGAGTTGTAACCAAGGAGAATTGTTGAAGAAGAAGTTATTTGTGAAATTAAATAAGGAGTAAACCTTGAAGAGAAAGAGAATTATAATGCTAAAAGGAGACTAACTGAAAGTCTCATGGGACACTTGGAACCTGAATATTGGCATGAAGAAAATGTGGATGGGAGACTGGTTGAGAGTCTCAAAAGTTAATCAACATAGAATGGCCGAGATGTTAATGAAGGATACAAGCCATGGTGATTTTGATTTGAACAATTGATGTATGAATTCAGGAGTTGTTCCAAATGAAGTGAAAAAACATTGATTTCGTTCTGTGTAGGGAGGAGGAACAATCACTAAGTGTTGTTATATTGGTTGGAAGGAATACAAAAGATAGTAAAGATGAAGACTATGTGACATGGAAAAAATGGAAGCATGGAAGAACAACCTAAGGTTGATGAACATGTGTGGGGATATTAATTATGAAGCTGGCAGAGTGAAGGAACCAAGATCCAATAGTGATGAAGATTTGATGGGAAAATTGGAAGCTTTATTGCTACATGAGGGAGAGATGTTGGAAGAAACAAAATAAACTTCAAAGTCTCTTATTTTTAAAACAGATAATTGGTTTGTGTATGCATATGCATAGGAAAAAGTGAAATGGCTTGGAAATACTTTAATTAATGAAGTACAAGAACCATTGGAGAGGACCTGCAACATTGTAGTGGAGTAAGCATGTAAAACATTTTAGCATAATTGATGTTTTCACAAAATTGGTTAATCAATCCAAGGACAAAGATTAGAGTGAATTACAACAATCCAAGAGAGATAAGGATGAGTTTCCCATAGATAAAATGCAATAACAAGGAGGCAACAATGATGATAAATTCCAGTAGAAAATGTAGAGAGTTGAGAAAATAGTTCCAATCAATTGTTATATTGATGTGCCAATGGAGGAAAACAATGAATTTCAACTAGGAAATAATTTCGTACAGAGAATAGGTTGGATGTGGAAATAAGGAGAATAATGGAGTTGATGTTGAAGAAGCCTCAACAAAAGAGGTATGTGAGGAAGAGGAGAATAAATGACAACATATTGCAGAGGGTAGAGCAAGTTTTCATCAACAAAGGAGGAGGGATACTACAATAGGAGAAAATAATAAACCAACAGCCTCACAAGGAGAAGGACCAAAAATAATATAAAGTTTTGGGACAAGGAAGATTCACTTCATCAACACATGGTCAGGAGACCATGAATATTTTTCACCTTGGGAGTCTAATGGAGGTGCATAGATCGAGCACAAGCTGTGAAAGCCTGGATAAGAGCTTACCAAATTGATGGGATGGTCACATGGTAATGCTAGGAGGAATTTTTAAATATTTTGAAAGAAATTGTAAATAGTTATATTTGGAGGTTAGTTTTGATTTTTAGAAATAACATAGAGAAGTTATTTTCTAATGTAAAAAAAAAAAATTGTTTTCAGTTTCCCTTATTTTGTGGAGAAGGGGAAACAATTCACAATTTGTGACTCTTGGTTATCATAGTCCGTTCCTTTTTGGAAACAATAAGAAAAAGGTGTTTGGAGAGGAGAGAAAAAACATGAGAAGGAGAATCTCTCGAGTGAGAAAAAGAGAGAGGAAGAGAAGGGAGGAAATTTATGTTTCTCTATGTAACTAAAATTATGAAGTTTTGCAAACACTTGTACCTTCAATCTATGTGAAAGGAAGGCATTTTTGTGTCAATGGCATGATCAACACCAATGTGGGGTTGTAAGTTGTGTGAACTGAAACCCTTTATTTACATTCAATCAATTTATGTCGTGAAATGTTATCAATTCATTATTTATTCATGTGCATTTGGTCATTTTTGAAACCCTATAATTTGTTGAATTGATTGATATTAATAGTTAGTACATTTTGGCTTCAACTACTGTGTGATTTATTGATGAATATTTTGCATTCTTGTTGTAATGGTTTCAAAACCCATGGAGGAATGTTCATTGTGTTCTACAAAAGTGGTTTTGTGGTTTTCTGTTAGTGATTGGGGTGTTGTTACAACAGTAAGACATAGTACCCTATTTGGAATTTTGAAAAAAAGAATTAAACCCTATGGCTCCGATTGTTGTGCTTTTCCCATTTTCCTTTTCACTCATGTTGTATTAGCTTCAAAATCTGTAGAGGAATGTGTCATTGTGTTCTAGAGTAGTGAATGTGTGAGATTTACAATAGTTTGAATGTTATTATAGTGAAACAAATTACTTTATTTTGGTGTACAGTAAAAAATACCCCTTTGACTAATTTTTGATTGGAAAACTTGTATGATGTTGCAAATCCTAGTGAAGACAGACACGTTAAATAGTTCATTGTGTCAACGTGCAAGTCAGGGACATGAAAGTCGCTTTGGAAAGAGTGAGTCACTTCAACTTCCCGAAAATTGCTATACAAGATTTTAACGAGTGCTGTAAAATTATTTTGTAGCAAACAATGCTACAAAATCATTCTGTAGCGACTCGAGAGTGAATTAGAAATGGACACTACGAAATTATTTTCGTAGCAACTGATAAAAGAATTTACAAGATTGTGTTTTTGTTGAAGTTTCCTTTTGGCCTACTTGCGTATTGCCCAGTGGTGTGGGTATTTTTTACTGTTGACCATTGAATGTGACAAAAGGCAGAATCAATTGTTATATGGATGGGGTAGATTAGTGATATTGGCATCAGGAAGACCTTCCCCGCTATTATTTATATTCTATATTTATATTTGAAAGATATCATGAATTCATATTTAAGAATTGAATTTTCTTTTATTGTATTTGAGAAACATAGATAAAATAATGGTATTATTTCCTCGCCATTATTTGTTATTTAAGGAAATCTATATCCTCTATAACGATTTACTCTAAAATTCGAGTAAAAATTTCCAAAGAAATATATTAAATTTTTTTATCCTATATTTATATGTGAAATGTATCATAAATTATATTTAAACATTTTATTTTCTTTTTAATTTAAAAAACAAAAATGAAAAATTGGTAAAGTTCCATTCATAATTACTCTTATAAATATATAATTATTCATATGGAAGAAAATCTATATCATCTAAAATGATAAAATGATATATTGCTAATGAGGGGATTAGACTTTCTACTCTTATCTCTCATATATGTTTTCATTAGGTTAAAAAACAAAATTTTGATTTTATTAAATAATTTTAGATCTTAAATCAAGAATTAATTTATTAATCCATACCCACCAAAATATTAGAAAGATAAAAACAATTTGAAATATTCCTCTTGGAAAAAATATTCGGAAAATAGTTAATGTTAAATATAATCATGTACTCTACAATTTACGCTGTTTAACCCTGAAGTGTCATGATACAAGGAACTCTTCCCCAAACACATATATTGCCCTTTTAACTAAATCTTGTATATTGTGCTTTCTGTATTAAAAAATATTTTTATGGAATATATTTCGACTAGTTATTTTGTCGCCATGATAAGAACGTTTGTGTGGATAAATAAAAAATGTTTGTATAATCTTTCTTGCGTAATGGTTGATATTATAATCTTTTGAAATTCTGAGTAGAATGTGTTCCAAATGAGTAGAAAGGTGGAATGGAGTTTAATTTTTATTTAATTTTATATTTTTAAAATCGAAAAGTGAAAGAATAATTATAATGGTATAACTTTAAAAGATATATTAATTTTAAAATATTTTAAAATGATTTCTTACAAATTTTATAGTGTTGTAATGATGTAGAAGTTAAATGATAATTACAGTAGGGAATAAATACATAGCAACTGTAAGACTAATAATTGTTGAGAAGCGGGGAAGCAATGGCAAGTTTATTTATGGTTTTATTATTATGTCGATTTATTTAGTGTAACCGGTGGAGTAAAAACGTGCAAGTTTTATTTTATTATTATGTTGTTTTGTTATTGATGATGTTTTATTATTGTTAGAATGTTTTTGCTGAAGTACAATAATGGAAAATTCTAGGTTGTAACCATTTAGTTGTTGGAGAATATAATGAATGTGCTTTACAGTCCGATTTTTTTTTAGGGTTTTTATTAGGAAATTTTGATGGTAATGGTGTGTTTTTAATTTGTTTATTTCATATTAAAGTTTTAAAATTTTATTTTATTATTATAATATTATAATATTGGTAGATGGTACAATTAATTTCTATAGATATTCTATAATTTTTAGTAGTATAAAAATAAAAAATTAAGGTTTATTTTCAAAGTAGTTTATGTATTTTTTCTATTTTAATAAAAGTCATTAATTTAAAAAATGTTAATATGAACAAGTGATATGAAAAGAGTTGTGGTTTTTTGTTCATGTGGTATTGATAAAACAATGATATTGGCTCATGATATTGTAACCAAAAGGCCTATTTACACATTAAGAATCTCCACGATTAAAGTGAGAACAAATCTCTATGGTTAAGAATTTTGTTATATGATTTTCTTAAATGTATATGTGTTTAACTTATATTTTATTTTTTTTATCATCAATAATAATAATAAATATTTAATTTACTTATTTGATATGATCCTTTAAATTTTAGCAACTTCAATTGTTTAATGAAATGTTTGTTAGAAAATTGGAAAGAAAAACATGAATTGAATTAACGAGTAGCTCACATGTGAGTACGCTACACCTGGAGACTGCACAAACTAGAGCGTACACTCTCCTGTTCAATTAATCAAAGATGAGGCACTAAATACATCTCAAAGAATAGGGAGCTTACAACAAACTCCTACAACCTAGGAACTAATCCTAACTGAAGGAGTTACATTACAACCATGTAAACATTTCTCCATTAATACAATATAATATTAATTATTTTCAACTCTCCCCCTTAAAGGAGAAAGGATTATCCTTAAGTGTGAACATCCCCCTAAATAATTCAAACTTCACTTTCCCAAGAGGCTTTGTAAAAATATCAGCCATATTGTCACATGTTTTACAATATTCAATAAAAAATTCTTTTGACTGGACCTTTTCTCTTACAAATGAAACTGGGTATCTATGTGTTTCATGTTCTTATAAAAAAATAGATTGTTCGCCCGCTTAATGGAACTTTGGTTGTCACAATTTATGACAGTCGCTTCTTTCTGCTCTTCTCCTGCATCACGGAGAAGCCTCCTCAACCAGATAGCTTCACATGTCGCTGTGCATACTGCTTGGTACTCGGCTTTAGCTGAAGATAAAGACACAATGCTCTGCTTTTTATTGCTCCATGCTATGACCCCAGATCTAAGACTAAATGCATAACTTGTGATAGATCGTCGATCATCTAGGTTACCTTCCCAATTAGAGTTTGAAAAACCTGCTAAAGTAACATCATATGTATCAATGTATAAAATACCATAATCATAGGTACCATGAAGATACCTCAGTACACTTTTTGCCACTACCAAATGAATTTTGAGAGGGTTAGACATAAACTAGCTCAACACACTAACATAGTATGCTAAGTATGGTCTAGTTGTAGTCAAATATATCAGACTACCAACTAGTTGCCTATACAAAGTAGCTTCCACGTCCATAGAGCCATCGTCTCTACATAATTTTAGATTTTGCTGCAAAGGTATTGATGTTGTCTTACACTATTTCATTTTGAAATTTTTAAGCAGTCCTCTAACATACTTCCCTTGAGTAAGGATAGTCTGCCCATGGTCTCTCCACACTTCCAGACCTAGACAATAATGTAAACTTCTGAGGTCTTTCATCTAAAAAACCTATGACCTTTGCAATTTGATTTATTTGATTAATGCATTTGCATTCCCTGTTATAATCATGTCATCCACATACAAGGAAATCAAAATTATCTGCCCCTGTTCGTCATACATGGTATATAGATTTGGATCATTCTTACTCCTATGAAAGCCATGCTGTAAGAAAAATGAATCAATCTTCTTGTACCAAGACCTGGGTACTTGTTTTAAACCATAAAGGGCCTTTTCCAATCTACAAACTAAATGCTCTTGCCCTTGTTTAACAAACCCTTCAGGCTACATTAAATAAACCCCTTCTTTTAAATCACCATTTAAAAATGTAGACATAACATCTAACTAATGTAGCTTGCACTGATGTTTTGTAGCTACAACAATTAACATTCTAATAGTATTCAGTTTTCCTACAGGAGCAAAGGTTTATTCATAGTTAATTACCTCTTTCTATGAATAACCATTTGCTACTAGTCTAGCTTTAAACATTTCTATACTCCCATCTGCATTAAATTTAGGTTTATAAAGCCACTTGCAACCTATGGGTATTTTTTCCTTCAGGAAATGCAACTAGTTCCCAAGTATTATCTTTTATTATAGATTCAAATTCTTCATTCATTGCAGTCCTCCACTCATGAGATTCAATAGATTCTTTATAATTTGTGGGCTTTATAACATCTAAAATGTTTGAAATTAAAGCATAGTCTCTCAATCTGGCTGGTAGTTGAGTCTGCCTACTTGATCTTCTTGGTAATGGACTCACCTCAAATCTATCTGTTTCAGACCTTAGCGAGCTTGACTTACTGATTACATCACCTACCTCTTCCTCTTTCTGTTGATGTTGTTGTTGTCTTTGTTGTTGCTGCATGTCCTCACTTCTTTGTTCCATCAACAATGGAATGTGCCACTCTTCAAGGCTATTTTCCTTATTTCCTTCCTCAGTTTTCTCATGAAATAACACATCTTGACTCGCAAAAACTTTATGAGTCAAAGGATTAAACAATTTATAAGCTTTAAACTAAGTGCAGTATCCTACAAAGATTCACTTCATGGCCTTAGGATCTAACTTCTTCCTATCATCCTTGGGAATAACAATGTAAACATTCAAATGAGAACTGATCTGATTACCCGTTTCTTAGTGGTAGAAAAAGAGTGACCCAATTTTGAAAAGTGGTGATGCAGAATACACATATTTTTTTTTAGCATAGTTTTTGACACTTAATTTTTTTAGGTAATTTAGTTTTTAGAATGTTAGTCATTTGCATGCTGATTTTAAAAAGTGTTGATTCTGCATCAGACACATTTTTTAAAAGAACTATTTTTTTACTTTAATTTTTCTAATGTATTAAATGTGAATAATTATTTTCTAAATTTACAAATTTTGAAGTGGTCTTCTTCTTCATATTTTCTTGTTTTTATTTTAATTTTTTTTTTGTAGATGTTTCTATTTTTTTCATATTTAAAGAAGAAGGTCAATATTTTAAAGTTTCAATATTCTACATATTTATATATCGTTAATTAATTTTTCAGTGCACATCAAATAATTGTCTCTAAAAAATAATAATTCTAAACAATTGACATAAAAATAACCATTTTTAACATAAATATAACTAAAACATTACACATTTTGATAATTTTTTGCTAGAAATGACATGTGAAAATCACAATTTTTATAGGAAAAAATTAACAAAAATTGGTTAAATAATAGTTTTTTTTTATGAATTTCATGTCAAAAAAGAATAATAATCACTGTTTTTTTCAAAAAATAATGATTCACAAAAAATTAAAGTGAAAATCACATAATACAAATATTGAACACGTAACAACATTAATTGAATGCTTATTCTTCTCATAAAATGTCAAAGTGAAAAACATTACAAGTCTAACTAATTAATAGTTACAAAAAATGAGCTCGATTTTCAAGCATAAATTAAATTTAATCAACAATATCATGCAATCCAAACTCTTCATCCTCTAGAGTTTCATCAATGTCTTCTCCCACAATATTTTATGCTTCATTTTGCTTGTTTTCCTCTTCTAATGGATCTATGATTCTTGTGAATCTCCCAATGTATGCCTTTCCAATCATTCCATATAATGGTGGTTGAGGTTCCTTTGCATTTTTTGCCACATGTGTTTCATTAAAATCCCCTTTCTTCAACCCAATTTCTTGTATTGCATCTGGAAGGAATTAAAGAGCATTAATTCTTTGCTAAATAAATTTGCACTATACTAGATCTTTTTCAATGAGAATGCAATTTCTTCCTTTTTGTAAGGAAACATGCTAGTGTGGTGCCTAATTATCAAGCACAAAAGAAATAATGAAGTAAATTAGTATAATGACATATAAATTAAGAAAGAAGATATTGACATTCAATTCTATATAATAAAACTTACTTGAGCCAGAGAATATATCTTGAACCCAATCTCCTTCATTTGAACATATGTCTATAACATAGTTAATCAATGAGTGTGGTTTTTGATAAATGTTAATTATCTCTCATTTTGCTTCTTTGTCTTCATATGTCAGTTTTTTCACAACATCATCATAAACGAGTACTTGGCTATGACTATTTTCATCTACCCAATTAAAAAGCATAGACATATAGCTATCATCTTTTGCCCAACTATTAGTATGGATGATCTCACAATCATTTAGAAATGGTTGATCTTCATGGTTAAGAAGATTTGACTTTTGCCTGTAACATGAAATAGTAAAATTTTGATTAACTTGTACATAAATGAATATTTTAACATTAATCAAACATACATTTAGAACGTCTTACCATGTAAGCTTCATCCTTGAGTTTGTTTTCCCCTTGAAGCTTGACAATAACATTGCCAATTGTGTGTCTGAATGAAATGTCATAATTCTCCATAATGGTGATGATGTGACTTCTACAAATCCCACAACCACTTTACTAGGAGCTTGATAAGTATAAGGGTCACCATCATAGTCAATGTTTGGGATATTGAAACCATGGGGAATATCTGCAATAACTAGGAAATACTCCCTTTTAGGTATGAGTTTAGCAATGTCTTCATAGTCGCCTTGTATTACTTGATATTAAATAGTATCAAGCCCATTCCAAATAAAATGAGTAAGAATTGAATCAAGTTCAACATTCTTAAGATGCTGCTTCTTTAGTCTATCGATCTTAATTTTTTCAATAAAGGTTTTGAAACTATCTGGTGCTCCATTTGCATCCGTCCTCATATTTAATAAAATAAACAAATACATGTATAAGTTATAAAATGAAAATAATATACAGATGAATAAAAATGAATGTATAAATCAAAATACCTTTTTAAATGTAAGATAAAAATCTTTTAGAGTTGATGTAGAACTTGAATATGGATAGTTTCATACAACATCATCCCAACTATCTTCATTCAACACTTTAACCATTTGTTCTTGTATTTTCATGTAAACTTTGTGACTGAATAGATGAAGTAAAAAAAAGTTAATATAATGATATGTATAAGAAAGTCTACCAAGAACAATATGTTATATTTAAAAGGAAATTATAATCTAGAAATAAGTAAAAATAATTCAACAAACTTACTTTTGAAAATCTTCAGACATTTCCCCCAATGGTAATCCCTTGACCTCACATGACATAATATTGCTTTTACAAGTTTCTCATCCTTCACTCCTTGCATTGTTCTCCAAGGTGTGATAGTAATATCATCTAGAAGCTGCTTCATTTCAGAACCTAATATATTGTTTTTACATATCAATGGTTTAGACCTTTTGACCTTCTAGTTTTTAATGCCAATGTTCTCCCACATGTTAAAAATATCATTAATCAATTCCCATATTTCTCTAGTTCTAAATGCCAACTGGAAAATGTTATCAATACCTCTGAATATATGAGTATTTACTATGCCTCCCTTTGAATTAATTTTCTCCTCAATTTAATAGCCTATTTCTATATAACATTCCTATCAGAAATCTACAATAACATTTATCTTATCCCCACCACATTTTCCTTCAAATTCCCCATGAATGAATATAACACTTTGGATGAAAGTCATAGACACCATATATTCATTATCTAAATTATGATCCCATGCCAATGACTTTGCTTCTGTATATGATAAACCAACATAAATGATACATTTCATTGTTTCAAAACACAGGTTATTGGGATATTCCTCCATCAACTCCCTTTGAGATTCTACATAATGGTTCCCCCCAAGCACATAATAATTGTATTCAAGACATTTTGACTTATCAAATGCTTCTTTGTTGGGAACCTAAACTGGATCAACAAGAAGCACATAATTAACCACATGAGCATATGGATTGTACCTCATCAATGTATTCAAGTTGTGAACATGCAGGTAGTGTGGCTTTCTCATTTGATATTTACATTGTCCTTCACTTGGCTTATAGATTTGTCTCACATTAAGCTGAAATGTATGATCACCCTCAATTAAGTTTCTCTTTGTCAGGTCTGTCGAATGAAATTTTGTTTTGTTTTAATAATCTCATCTTCTAAATCATCTCCTGGTGTAATGATTTGTTTGCTTTCTTTTGAATTTTAACTAGGATCTTCACTGTTGGTAATGACTACTTGAGAATGTTCAAGTTTACTTTTCTTCCTCCTAACATTCTCATCATTAATTAGAACAAAGAAATTCCTGGGCATTTTTACTTTTTCTCTTTTATGGCTCTTCTCATTTCTAACATCAGTTCCAATGTCATCCTCAGTAACGACAACATATTCTTTAGTGTTTGTTTCAACTTCCTCATATTCAAAAGTAACCTCTCTACCTTTGCTAGATTTATCCACTAGAGGCTTTTTTCTTCTGAACCCTTGGATGTAGTTTTTTAGCTTCATGAATTACTACTTTTTACTTATTTTCCATATCTTCTTATGACCCTAAGTAGAAACCACTGACAACATTCATAATATCTTTCTCTATGAAATGAATGCCTCCCAACATAATTGAAAGACTTTCAACAAAATTATGTCAAACAAAATATCATATGTAAATAAAAACATAGTTATAAAAATATAATGAGACAGTTACAATAACGTAAAATGAAAATATAAATAACAATACTTATGATATCTTGTGTAATCTCATTTACAATTTGTTTAGGCAACTTTGTAGATACATCTCTCGTGTCATACAATGAATATGATAACTGATATTTAATCTTGTCATGTGACTTGGGTGGTGTTGTAAGTATATAGTCAACTTTAGTGTCTAGTATCAAACACATGTCTATGACCTTTCCCAACACCTCATAAATTCCACTATCATTAGGGATATCAACATATAGATATCCACACATCTTTGCCTTCTCTTTCTTTCACATACAATGCATTTTTTGGAAGTTTCACTTTTTTATTTTTATTTCTTCCAGTATGAAATCATATTTTTATCATCTGAGGCATTTGATAGATTTGTAGCTATCAGCTCAGGTTTGGTTCGGTCAACAGTGCTTTTTGAGGATCCACCTTTAATTTTAGTAGTCTTTGGTCCAAAAATATTCACAGAAATCCTCTTTGATGCCATTTTCTTGCAAAAAAATATACATATATATAAATCAGTAAATTAAAAAAAAAACAATAGCTTAAATTAACAACCAAAATGATAAAGGAAAATAATTTTGCAAAACATAACCATTTAAAAAAATAAATAGATAAAAAAATGCAGCCCCTTGCCGTCCCACCCCCGCGACTCAACGACTCGCCAAAGATGGTGTGCCAATTACCCCCAACCTCCTGCCCCACCTCAGTGGCCCAACGATTGGCTAGCCCCCTGCTCCAACCTGAAGGCACAGCAGCCAGTCGAGGTGGGGCGGGGGGGGGTTGGGCGCCAGGCCCCCCGCCCCACCCCAATGACCGAATGACCGACCGGGGTGGTGGGTCGATTCTCGGAATTAACCTGCCACCCCAGCTCGCTGTTGGATTGCCAGGGTAGGGCGGGGAGCTACATCACATCAAGGTTTTTTAGGGTTCATTAAAAGACTTGGAGAAAATATCTAGAGAAGCTACATTTCTATTAACAACATATTCAACGAAATGTTATCACATTTGAATGTTTGGTTTCCCTTTTAGAAATTAAAAATTTATATGAGGGAAATTTACCAATTATATCTGTAGTGGGTGTGGTGGGCCTGATCATGCTCACCAATGGCCCAATGGGCCTGTGGTCGAGGGGCGGGGAGTTGGGCACTAGCCCACCCCCATCCCACCCCGACAGCCCAATGGTGCGCCACCCTAGCTGACCGTTGGGCCACCGGGGTGGGGCAGGTGGCTGGCACCCAGCCCCCCCGCCCCACCCCAATGGCCCAATGATCCGTTGGGGTGGTGGGCCAATTCTTGGAATCAGCTCACCACCCCGATGGGTTGTTGGACCGCTGGGGTGGGGCAGGGGGTAGGTGGCAGTTCCCCCTCCCTACCCTGGCGGCCCAACAACCTGTCAAGGTGGGGTGGGGGGCTAGCGTCCAACCCCACACCCCACCTCCTCCCCAACCCACCTAGGTGACCCAAAGGCCGGGCGAGGTGGCATGCCAATTCTGAGAATCGGCCCGGCACCCTGGCTAACCGTTGGGCTGCCTGGGTGGGGCGCCCAACCCCGCGCCCTACCCTGGCTGCCCGATAGCTGGCTGGGTTGGCAGGTTGTTGGGTTGTCAGGGTGGGGTTGGGGGACTGGCGCCTAGGTCCCCACCCCTCCCCCACTAGCTTGTTGGGCCACCGGCGAGCACGATCAAGCCCACCACACCCACTGTGGATGTAGTGGGGAAATTTGTCTCGTCTAAATTTTTATTTTCTAAAAAAGAATAAATTTTATTACACCTATTGAATTTTAAAACTTGCACACACCAAAAGGGAAGAAAACCTTTCAAATGCGATAATATTCCATTGAATATGTTGTTGATAACAATGTGGCTACTTCACAAATTTGCTCCAAGTCTT
>APFE031667547.1:18840-46143 GCA_000404065.3 Pinus taeda
ATTCTTGGAGGGAAACTTTGGATGGAAATATTCATTCTTTAAGCTATATATTATCATTAGGAGAGAGTGCATTTATATCATTCAACCTCTTCTATTTGAAAGGCATGGATTCTTCTGATAGTGAAGTTTTGCTTTGTGAAACATCTTCCACTATGAATAGAGATTCAAATATTCCACTTAATCCTAATCCTAAGGACTATGAGACCAGCACTGATGAAAGACAGCATGAATAATTTCAAATAAATAAAGAGTCACGATTTCCACTTCATTCTAATCCTATGGAATATGAGAGAAATAGTGATGAGGAGCATGATGAAGATTTTAAAATAAACAAAGAGTCACGGTTTCCACTTGGTCCTAATCCTATGGACTTTGAGAGAAACAATGATAAATAGCATGATGAATAATTTCAAACGAATAGATTGTCACAGTGTCCACTTAGTCCTAATCCTATGGACTATGAGAGCAGTAGTGATGAAGAGCATGATGAAAAATTTCATATGAATAGAGTGTCACAATGTCCACTTAGTACTAATCCTATGGACTATGAGAGAAACAGTGATGAAGAACATGATGAAGAATTTCAAATGAATAGAGTGTCATAATATCCACTTAGCCCTAATCCTATGGACTATGAGAGTAGCAGTGATGAAGAACATGATGAATCATTTTAAATGAATAGAGTGCCACGGTGTCCACTTATTCCTAATCCTATGGACTATGAGATCAGCACTGATGGAGAGCATGATGAATATTTTGAAATAAATAAAGATTCGTAGTTTCCACTTAGTCCTAATCCCATGGACTATGAGAGCAGCATTGATTAAGGCTAGGATGAAGAATTTCCAATAAATCGAGAGCCACATTTTCCACCTAGTCTGAATACTAAGGACTATGAGAGTAGTAATGACGAAGGAAAATATGAAGCACTTAGTCCTAATCCTAAGGATATGAGAGCAGCAGTGACGAAGGGAAGGATGAAGAATTTTTAGTGAGTAAAGAGTCACATTTTCGACGTAGTCCTAATCCTATTGAATATAAGAGCAACACTGACAATGCACATGATGAAGAATATCCAATAAACATCGAGTCAAATTTTCCATTTAGTCCTAATTCTAAGGACTATGAGAGTAGCACTGAAGAAAGGAAAGATGAAGAATATCCTCCAAGTCAGTATTTCAAAAGCACAGAAGATCATAGTGAGGATAATGTTCCTCATAATGATGATGACAATGCTTATACAAATGATGATTGAAGATGGAGATGTTGCCATGAAATATTGTATTGAGGAGTAGGAGCAGACCTTTTCGTATCAATCCAAGATGTTCTAGTTATACCAAGGGTAGAGCAGAATATCTAATGAGAAGAAGTTCTATCAACGCTTTCATTTCAAGTGAATGTTTTCAAAAATATTTCTTGAAACATATGGATTTCAAGGTTGTATTAGATAAAAGGAACATATATTTTTCAATGAATAAAAGCATGCAAAATTCATATTTAGTGGGGTGCATGCAATCTACATTGTTAGGTTATGATTATCATATTGGGTCTTTATTTATCTATAGAAAGGATTTCAAAATGTTTCATTCAATGGGTAATTTTCGTCTATCAACAATCCAAGAAAATTTGGAAAAGGATCCCACATTTTATTCAGAAGTATGTCATAAACGACAGTTTGGGACATTATCAAATACTGCAATGTCATGGATGGAATATTTATTTTCAAAGCATGGAGAGTGTATGCCAACATAGAGAGACAATACATATTCTAGATAATTTCTCAAGATGAGAAATCTACAACTTATACAAAGAATACGTAGAAGGTCCTGAGGGACATGGTCGATCTATTACATATCAATATTTTGTGAACATATGGAAGAAGGAATTCAACAATGTCCATATTCCTAAGAAGACAAGGATGAGGATTTAAAGTACATGTGATTCTCTTAACTAAAAAAGGGATAAATGTGAAGGGTCAGAAAGAGGTAAGCATTCATAAATTTAACTTTTAAAATTGTATAGTTATCAACTATGAAAACATATTTCTTAATGACTTTCTTTTATGTTGTGTAGATTCCATTGTCAAAGCACTTCAAGAGAATCACAGACAAAAAACAAGTGAAAGGAAAAAGTTGTACAAGAATCCAAAGAAGTGTTATGATAATCCAAATAAATATTTTGGTTTGATAATTGATGGTATGGACCAGAAGAAAACAATTCTACCACATTTTGTTCACACACCAAAACATTTACAGGAGGAAAATTTTATTTAGTATCCCTTGGTCGGTTGTATGGTATTCAATGGGAAAATGTTGTCAAGGGTATACTTCAAATAGTCATAATGATGACAATCTCACAATAACCATAATTCATGATGTTCTTTCTCACTGATTTAGTAATCTTCATGAAGTTTTGTATCTACAATTGGACAACACTTGTCGTGAAATAAATCAGATTGTTTTTGGATATATAAACATGCTTGTTAAATTGAGATTTTTTCAGAAGGTAAAGGTTAGTTTTCTTCTTGTTCGGCACACTCATGACCATATTGATCAGATTTTCAATCATTTTTAGTTACATTGAGGAGGAAGGAATTTGGGAGCTTGCCATTATTAATTGAATGTATTAAGAAATCATACATTTTAGAGCCTACTTTTGATGTGTTGGAAGAAACTGTTGACATTTGAAGGTTTATTCCGGGATCGCATGGTGAGGAGAAATGCATTGAACAACTTAATGACATTAGCTTCCAACATCAATTTCGTACCAAAAAACTTGATGGGAAAACACTAATATGGGGCAAGAACTATTCAACTACTGCAGAGTGGGCACCATCATCAAGTTTGGCATTTTTGAAGTTCATTACAGATCATCCAATATTTGCATCAAATATATGTCTATTACAATCAGTTTCTGAAGTTCATAATGAACACAGACAAAATAAAGATATAAATTATTTTGATTGCCTAGAAGAAATCAAAAAATTAGATATACGTATGAGTACTTTGATATTGCTGATTTAGTTTGGTAGGAGTCTTTTTTCAATAATCAAAGTGATATCATTTCAAGAACAACAAATGAATATATACCTTTGAAAAATCCATTTATTTGGCCACAAAATGTGTCAAATGAACATGAGGAAAGAAACATTGTTGAACAACAACAATATCAAGGTATTATTAATTCTTCACAGGCAGAGGAAAGAGTAATGTCTATTAGTTCCAGAAGATCTCATGTACAACATAGAGCCATGGAAGACCTTTACAGGGGTTCATTATAGGATATTAAGGAGGGTTGCATGATCTCAATGATAGCAGATGGAGATCCCAATGGATATCCATTGTGGATCCCTAAGGTTATAAAGGTCATTACAGAAAATGAAGATGTTGAAGGTGTTGAAGTACATTGATATTCCACAAATACACACCCATTCAATGGTGTGTATAAGACAGAGATGGTAGTTTATAAAAAAATTGGTGGAAAGAGAAAAAGAAAGGGTACAAATATAAATCGTTGCCACACAAATCTCTTAAAATTGGAGGATGTTGACATACTTGTTTATGACTTGAATTTAACAAAGAGAGGAACTCTTTACTTCAAGAGTATAGAGATTCTGAAGAGGTTGTTACCAAAAGGAATAGTATTGAGATGGGAGTTTGCTAAAACCAGTCATAGGTCTAGAAGAATTTTGAAACCTGAAATGGCGGGCATGCATGTGGACTCAGGTGGGGCACTAGTTTATGAAGGAGAAGAATATGGAACATATTCATCTGCATCCAGTCATTCAAAAGAAGATATGAATTATGATGGTGTGCAAGAAAATATGAGTGATTTTGAATAATTTTTTAAGAGAATTTATATAATTGATGTTTGCATTGTATCTTCAAATACAACTTTTGATTTCCATATGGTGTTAAATGCAGTTGAGTCATTTTTATGTTTGTTGGATTATATGTTTTAATAATGATGATTTTTATTTTTAGAATATCTACAATGCAACAATAACTTAGAGATATTATGTATGTTTCATTCAATCTACAAATAATGACATTTTGATTAATTTAGTCATGTAATGTATTCATGATGTCATGGTTTTTTAATTTTATAGTTCAAAATTTTCCAAATTTTTTTGTATCTTTAATGTTATGGTTGAAAACAATTAGAATTTTAGTGATCTTTAGTGTCATGTTAATATATGTTTAACAACATGAATGAAAATTGATAGAATTTTAATGTGTTTTAGATCCCATTATTATATCTTTATCGTCATTACTAAGAAATGTTGAAATTATACCTAGGAAAGAAAAATGTTATTCTACCAAAAACATTAATGTGTTTGTTTCCTAAAAAATAGTTGTTTTTTTCACAAAAAATATCGGTTTTACTACTATTTTTTAAAAATGTTGAAAATTGACCCTAAAAAAAATCATCATTCTAGTATACATACTTTTCATTTTTAGCAGTGTTTTTCATGTTTTTTTGGGTTTTTTGGTGAGAGTTCCCATTTTGAGTTTATAGTCTCATTTCAAAGTTTACATTGTTGAATATGGGCAAAGGATTTTGACCCAAAAACCCGTAAACGATTCACCGCAGGATTATATCCGTAAAGTGCTTCAAAAGGAGTTTTAAAATTGAGACATGTAGTTGGACTCCTATTTTTCAAGTAAACTGCAGTGTTAATGGCTTCAACCCAAAAACAATTGGATAGACCCTTACCTTGAAGCATACTTTGTGCACACTCGACAAGGGTTCTGTTCTTTCATTCAACAAATTCATTCTACTGCAGAGTGTAAGGTGATGTGTGCTGTTGAATAATCACATGATTCCTAAAAATTACATGAATTCTCCCAACTTGTATTCTCCCCCTTGATTAGAGCAGAGAACCTTAATGAATTTTGATATCTGCTTTTCCACCATATTCTTGAATTCTTTAAAGCATAGAAATGTCTAACTCTTCTTTCTAATAAAATATACCCAAGAGAATCTAGTGCAATCATTAGTAAAGAGTAGAAAATAATATGCATCACCCAACGACCTAGTCTGCATAGGTGTGCATATATTTGTATGCATAAGCTCCAGAATATCTCTTTTCTTCCTATCAGCATTCAAATGAAACTCTTCTCTATGAATTTTCCCTAATGCACATCCATCATAATCTAAATGAAAATTCTGAAAAGCAGGTAATCCATCAACCATATATTTTCTTTGTAGGAACATGAGATATTGTAGGTTTAGATGACCGACTATTTGATGCCAAAGATTCTCAATTGTCAATCATGTTGAAGATAGAGCTTGGTGTGGAATTCTCTCGACGTTAAACCTATACAGGCCGCCCACACACACCCCTGATACAACTACTTCCTTCTTTCTGTCCTTAATGACATAATATGATATGAAGAATTCGACTTGTAGGTCTTGATATGCCATAATTTAAACATAGGTAAAGTTCTTCTTGATCCCAGGTACATCCATCAAATTTTTAATATATTTGATATTATCATCAAGTATCATCACTAAAATATCATCGTACTCCTTGATTTGATAACTTCTATCATCACTTACATATATGTTAGCTCCAAAAGTAGTTTCTTCAAAATTTTCAAACCAATGGCTATTACCTGTCATATGTGAAGGCACACCTGAATCTATGAACCATATTTTAGACTTATCCTCCTCAATAGATGAAAGATCATAATCAACTACAAATAATTGAGGATAATTACTGTGATCTTTGTCGAAAAAATTCCCTGAGTGTTTTTTGTGTTTATTTCTAGCCTCATATGTTTGTCTCTTAAAACAAAACTTAGCAAAGTGACCATTTTCACACAGTAAAAACATTTAACATCAGATTTATTTGGAGACATACCTTTAAATGGTTACTTATAAAAAATGCACCTTTCTGTCCCTATGGTGGTTTCCCTTTATATGAACTCTTCTTCACCATCAGAGCAAGATTGACACTTTGTGGTCTCAAATTTTGACACTGATCTTCTTCTTGTATCAGGATTCCTGTTAGCTCTTCAAATGTAGGGATTTACTTCCTTGCAGAGAAGCCTATGATGAACATTTGGTATTCATCTGTCATCACGTTAATTGTAATTGTGAAAAGATTAGAATCAGACACCTTCTCGCCAATGTATCCTAATCTTTCCTTCTGGTGGTTGACCCATGCAATGAATTCGACAACGGATTCATTCTCCTCCATCCTCATGGAAAAAAACTTGCCTTTGAGTGACAAGACATGATTGGTGTTTTGTGTCTGGTACAGGTTCTTGAGTGTAGTCCATATCTCACTAGACGATTTATAGCCTATGATACATGGGATAATATTGTCTTCAACATACATCTTTAATAAGACTTTCACCTTATTCTCCATTTTATCCCAATCTTGCATTAGTGCTACCATGCTACCTTCTTCCATGGTCATCTTCAGCTCATCACCACTAACAATACACCAAGCGCTCAATCCCTCAAGCAATGTTTGTAGCTTGAATTTCCAATTGGTATAATTGGTCCCATCAAGCTTATTAGAATTGTTGAGATATTCTTCTGTAAAATTGTTCATTCCAGACTGATCAAAATCCCAATCTCTTGATCTACAGGTGATTCTCAACAAGTGAACAATTACAAGTTACAAAAAAAAAAATCTACCAGAACTTTTGAATCGATCATAGATCTGCCACCAAATTGCCCAATCAGCCTCTAATCTAGTCGATCTGCCACGAATCTACCACGATCTTTGTGTCTACAAGTTAGATCTACCACCAAACTGCCCGATATGATGCTTAGAACCATAAAAAACATGCCATCACTCTTTTAAACTGAAAAACAAGGATGATTTTAAATCACTCTAAGGAGAGGTTGATCATCGCAGGTTTGACCTTGGGATCCACGATGACCATCACTTCTTTCAAGCTGAAAGATGCGATGACCGCTTTGTGCTCAACTGGAGAAATACTGAGGCACGTGAGAAAATAAATTTCTCCTGTAAGTAAGGCATGCCACTCCTACCACCTAGACTTTGAAATTGTGAGCACTAAGGCTTGTTTGTTGCCACTGCAACACTTTAGCCATGAAGGCTCTGTAGCCAATAGGGCTCTAATGTAGCCAATAAGGTTCTATAGGTAAATCAAGCTCACCAAATTTGAGCTTTGATACCATGTTAGAAAACTCGAAAGAAAAATATGAATTGAATTAACTAGCAAGTCATAGGTAAGCAAGATGCGCCTGGAGACTGCACGAACTAGAGCATACACTCTCCTGTTCAACTAATCAAATATGAGACAATAAATACATCTCAAAATAATAGGGAGCTTAGAACAAACTCCTACAACTTAGGAACTAATCCTAACTTAAGGAGTTATGTTACAACCATGTAACCATTTCTCTATTAATATAATATAACATTAATTATTTTCAACTATGTTTTGATGCTTATTATGGATTTATGCCTATTAACATTTAACAACCATTTAATTTATATGTCTATGCTAGCTATTATCTTATTTAATTTGTACACATCCTTCTCTCCTGAATTAGTGTAGGAAGCATATTCTACACTTATGATTCCTTTCATTTGGTATCAGAGTCTGATCACCCCATACCACAGGCATTAGGAACAATTTGTTTTATATAGTATTCAATTAAATGGGAGCTTGTGTAGAAGAAAATATATTGTTGTAGGGAAATGAAGAAACATCTCGATTAGATATGGAAAAGTTTAATGATGCTAGATTTGCACTATGGAAGCTCAAGATGGATGATTTTCTCACAAATCAAGATTTAAAGGTTACAATATTTAGAACTAAAGCCACTCCTATGAAAGATGAAGAGTAGGTAGTGTTGATGAGAAAGGAGAGGAGCTTGATTAGGCTTTCTTTTTCCAATGCAAAATTATTGGAAAAATTTGAAGTAAAAAATGTAGTATCTATCTAGAAGAAATTAGGGTATTTGTATGAGGATAAATGTTTAGTTAGTATTTTTTCTACAAAAGCTTTGTTGTTTTATTTGGAAATCGATGATGGTGACTTAATTATTGAGCATGTAAATTCATTTAATGCTAATGTGACCCAGTTGATATTAGTTACAATGATGATGGATGAGAATGATCATTGTATGATTCTTTTGTGTTTTTTTCCAAATTCATGGACAACCTGATATTGGATAATAGAAGAATTATAAAAACATTAGTGCTCGATGAGGTCATGTCTACTTTACTCTCAAAGGAGGTGAGGAGGAAATATTTTTAATCTATAAATGAAGTTTTCTCTACTCATGGAAGAGTGAAGGAGAAAGGAAAGAAGAGAAACAAATGCAAATTCAACTCCCATGAGAGACATAAGTCTCTTAGAAATCTAACTAAAAATGTTGGAACTATAACAAGGCTAGGAATTTTAGAAGGGAATACAGGGAATATAAGAAGATGAAAGAAAATAAGAATTATAATATTGATCCTAAAAATTCTTCCTAGTTGTACGGTGGAGAATCGAATATGCCTTAGCGTTAACAATCCATATAAGCTGAAGTGCATGGTTATTAGACTCTAAAGCTTCCTTCCATATAAATTAATGTATGATAATTATGATGGTGGGATGATAAATATTGGTAATGACCTTTCGCTTAGGATAAATGGAAATGGTAGAGTCTTAATAAGATTCATTGATAGAAGAGTAAAGTATATTAGTGAAGGTTTGCACATTTTAGTTCTGGCATAGAACCTAATATCAATAAGTACAATAAATGATGTTGATGTGTAGGTTGTTTTCTTTCTCAAAGGATGTAAGATGGACCAAGGAGCTATGGTACTTGTTGAGAGTGTTTGTGTGGGAAATTGTTCTACATTGATGTAAGAACTACTAATTGTAATAATTATTTGATTTTTCTCATGGAAAGATCTATAAGGTAAATGCCTTCACAAAAATGATCTCCAAAATATTCTATTACTTTAGAAAGAAATTTAATTACAAACAAGACAATGTAGGCATCGTATCAAAGGTTGGGTCATTTATGTGAGAAGGGTCTATAAGCCTTGAAAAAGTAAGTTTTATTGATCGATTGAATGATTGTTCTCATGAATTTTATTTTTGCAAGCATTTCATATATGAACATGAAAATTATGTTCAATTTTATTCCATTTCAATCTTTTGGGTTGTTGAAATTAGTTCACTTTAATGCATTTCATCTAGTTTAAGTTTCTTTGATTTCAAGAGCATTGTATGATATTCCATTCAATGATGATTATTAAAGAAGGACATGGTTATATTTTCTTAGAATAAAATTTAATATTTAGTGATTTTAAGGAATTGTAAGCTAGTTTTCAAGATTGGTACAAAAATTAAGGTGTTGAGCGCTGATGATGGCCATCATTGTTTTTTTTTTAATAGAGTTTGATAAGTTTTGTAAAACTAAATATCATTAAAAGACATAAGGAAACTCTACATACCCCTTAGTAGAATAGATTAATGGAATTTTGATGGGGAGAGTTAGGAGTATGTGACCTGAAATTAAAAGTGAAGGTTTCATGAATTGTTTTGGAAGCTAGATTATGTCTTTTAGGAAATTGATCATGATTGCAAGAGCATAGAAACTAAAGTAAATTTTTCATATTTTTAATAGTTAAAATGGAAAATAAGCAACATCAAAACACAACAAATTGATGATGGAGTTCACCCCTCCTAGGCTACGTCTCTAGGTCTATCTTCAAATGGTGGCCTTTTTTTATTATATGCTCAAATTTTTAAATGCATCAATATACAAGTATCAACTTGAAAAAAAAAATACCATTGCATCTAGTATGCAAAAAACCCCTTTATAGGCTCTTTTTAGGCCCAAAAAGTCTGAAATATGGACAAGATAGGCCTCCTTCAAACTACTCGCAAAATACTCTACAAACTAGTTCACTCTACAAAAATTGGCCATAAAATGACTCAGTGGTTTGTTGGTATGATGATCCATTAGTATCCTCGAGGTCTCGGGTTCAATCCAAAATTATTAGTGTACTTGGCATTTTTTGGTTATAAAAAAATTATTTTTTATGGGTAAAATACCTTCCGCCGAAAATTATGCTCCTTGTTGATCATATGGCATTATATGTGTTTATTGATAGGAATTAGGATTGGGGTGTTGGTAGGGTGCCACATAACTCACCCCTCAACATATCCCCCTAGTGGTCACATAATGTGATATGACTTGGCGCTGGCACAACTTCCACGCCTTCTCCTATGCCCCTGTCGATGGTTACATTGCGTCAATAAACGATTGGTTGTGCCGGTCAACTGCACCTGATGGTTCGAACCTCCCCACAACCACCAAATCCATACAAAATAAATATAACATCACTACCTATGTATAACAAGAACCACCTGTAGCGTAGCCGTAAAGTGGTATGTTAGTATGTTGGAGGTCGGCGATTCAATTCCTGTAGAGCCTATCAATTACATAACAAAATGTTGGCTTCATCTAGAATTCCACGTGATGCCCAGGAATTGTGCCACGTGTCACTCCATGATTAACCCATCCCTAAAAGCCTTTAACCAATAATGATGCGTCAAGTGTCCCTATCTAACTGATCCAAGTGTCAACTTCTGATTGGTTCTTGTATTACCCAGTCATTAGATGATGTTATAATGGCGTCAATGTGACATCATCATATTGACTACCATGTGGCATTGATGATCCTTGTTATTGCAACAAGAATGCTACAACTCCCAAGGCTACTAAATTTAATTATCAACCCGAGGTTCATACAAACTTAAGAGGTATCAGCACTATATGTGCAACATACAATGTGCCCTTCCTTTGCTATCATGAGATAAAAGAAATGCTTCCTATTTCAAGGAATGAAAGACTAAATTTAAAAATGCTTGTAAAGTAACATGAAATCCTCTATCTACTTATTAACATGCTTTTCTTCCAAAAGAACCCTAGTTTAACCCAATTTGTCACATGTGATGTTTTAACTAATATAAGCATGAAACCTGATCTAGAGAGTACTAACTGTTGTGTACATGTGTAAATATAAAAGAACTCATTTTTTAAAACTTTTTTCTTTATAAATGCAAATGCTAATATTTCTTTGATCTTTGGCAGGGGAGATAGGTGTGGAGGAAGAGGAGTACAATGATCTTGATGGCTTAGAGGTCAAGTAGGGGACTAATCCAAGCTTCAATGATGATTTTTCTCAATTCAGGATCAAAACAGGCCACTACAGGATTTCCTATAGGATGTACTAGTTCTCCTATAGGATCCCCTAGTTCTCCTACAGGATCCCTTGTTTTACTACAGGATGTTACAGATTTACTATACGAAATTATAATTCATCGAATGATCAAGAAAATCAAATCCAAATTGGATGGGACAATTTTTTTTATTGACTAGGATGTCTTGGGTTCCCATTCGAAGTGGAATCACTCAAATAGACCTCTCTTAACCCATGATAAAAAAATAGTAGAAGATTACTAGTCGGAAATCTAGAAATTCGACAACTAGTGAACTAGTAAATCTATAAAATTCCTAACATAATCAAGTGAAAATGATATGAAGTAATTTTTTTATGAACTAGATTTTTTTTTGATCTAATTCAAGTGAAACCAACTCGATTGAAGCTCGTTAGGATCCTCTAAAAAATAGTATAAATTTATTGTTCTTTGCCACAAAGGAGTTCCAGAAATCTAGATTTGGGAATAAGAAACCTAATATAAGTAGCTCAATGATTACTATGACCTTCTAAAGATTTTCCAAGGATGAAATTATCCTTATGATCCTTCAGAAGACCTTACATCAACCATTTAACCCAATCCTACAACAAGAAATCATTAATACTAAATGCAGAAATGGAAAGAAAAAAACAAGAGATGCATGTGAATAAGGAGTGAAAAGAAGGAAAGAAAATGATACAAAAGGGCTCTAAGGCTCTTGGGATGGCGAAGGCCAAGGAAACTCAGATACCTATGGAGGAGAACAAGATTAAGAAGCTGAACATGACACCACTATTCATTATTTTCATCAATACAATTATGTTTGTGTTAGAAAATACAATGGAACTGCAAAAATACAAGTTCTCTCCATAAGAACACTAATGAAAAATCTCTCCCTAGAGGCAAATTTGACTTGGTAGTTATAAAAAATGATTAGAAATCATTCCCCGTGAAAGGAGGAAGCTTTCCCCACCAAAATCCCTCTATTAGTGGATCTAGTTCCCAATACTAAGAATTTGTATTAAATGGCAAGATACATGTTGGGTAGCAGAGGCCCCACATAATGGTTTTGGGGCTTAAAGCCTAGAAGTTAGGTTAATAATATTGTAAATTTCAGAAATTCACAGAGCACGAAATGTAATAGGTCAAGTCAAGGGGTTGTTTACCCAACAATAATATAGAATAATAGAAAGTAAGTCAATTTTCCCATGGTTCGCGGACCATGGAAATATATAAATAGAGTGAGGCTCTAAGGGTAGAAGGTAGTTTTTGTTCTGGGCTAGATCTAATGTATTATGGGTTGGTAAAATTAATCAGAGTTCTGCATCTGTAAGTTGGAGTCAAGGGTGTCAGTGGGTAGATAGAGGCTCCACAACTATGTGCGCGGACCCCTGCAGCTATGTGCGCAGGGCAGAAAGAAGATATTAATAAAGATAAGTTGTTTCTGAAATATCGTGGATCTATTTTATACATCTGTTATATGAATTTATATCTTTTTATACTAGCAGACACTGGGTTTTATGGTTAAATGTTTGCTTAAAGGCTGTACAAGAAGATCATATCTATAATAGTAAGAAAGTACACCCACGCGGATCTACACGGTAGCCCAATAATAGTACACAGTGGCAAGAGGCCACATAACAGTTTGGGACCCCTCCAGACCACATCAAGACATCCCAAGGGTGCAGAAACCTAGTTCCAGCACCCTCCCCTACTACCTTGGGTGAGACCTCAGTCCGCGCTCCATGGGTTGTTGCCGAAGGGCCGTTAGCTATGGGATTTGTTTGGCTAATAACTCTTCCGAACCTAGGTCAAGGCCCAATAAGCCAACAAATGGCTCCATTGCTGGGACAGGGATCTACCTAAGGGATGGTTGATGTCAGGAGTTTGGAACCCTACGAAGAAAGAGATTGAAGATTGATTGGATCAAAAGGAGTACGAGTTCGTAGGTGGCCTTAGTACACCTGCGCGCAAAACCAAAAGTTTAACATGGCAAACGCAATAAAGTTTCCCACATTCAAAGGAGCAGGAAGTGAAGATCTAGAACAATTTTGGTTTTTAGTAAGAGCAGTGCGGGAAGCACATTGAGCTATAGTATGATAATATTAAAAAGGCTACCATGGTAAGTGCACTACAAGATCACGCACTGACTTGGTATATTAAGCACTGTAGTGGTCACCCCAATGCTGCAATAGCAGATATCTAGGATGCACTAAGAAAGGAGTTTAGTTGGCCGAAATCAGAAATGCATTCGATCATCGGGTTCAAGGAGATCGCGATGATGCCTCGTGAAACCCCATGGGATCTGAATCAGAGATTGAAAAGTACAATTTGTGAGGCAAACGTGATGATGACGAACATGTAACACTGCACATGAGGACGGTGCTATCACAAGAAAAGGTCTCAACCCAAGTTGAAGCATTGGAGACAACGATGAGGATGCATGAAACTCCAATACAGGATTCGGAGTTGGGAGTTCATCAGATCCACGCGCAAATACAAAGTCTATGCTTGGAGATGCAGAGTCTGAAATAGGAAAAGGCGCCCAGGCTAGAAGTAGGCGAAGAGGTGTTGTGTGTAAAGTGTAAAGGCCAGGGCCACGATAAGGCTCATTATACGATATTCACAAACTGTTTGACACCAGGGGGACCAATGCCATTGCAACAAGAGGCACAAGCAAGACCAAGCATGGCACCCTCGCTCTAGTGTGCAATATGTCAGGTGGGCGGAAAGCACAACACAAACGACTATCATCTATTGCAAAAGTTTACCCAGACCCCACAATAGCTATTTTGCAATTTTTATAGATCGATGGGCCATGATGAATGAGGTTGTTGTAGTTATGAATTACTAATGGATCGCACCCCTGCCTACAGGATGTAGACTGAGGCACAAGGTCAGGATCCAGCTCAGCAATAGTGCATAGTGGGTTCCAAGGGCGAGGACAAAGACGTGGAGGAATGGGGCAGGAAGGGGTCGTGGGTAGCTAATCTGTTACAACAGCAAAGGACCAGGTCACTAGGCGTGAGATTCTACCAACCCGACTAGAATATCATGCCCCTACTACGAGCAATTTGATCATGAAATGATAGATTGCCCCACACTGATAATGCAAATTCCTGAGAAAAGGGCAGCCCAACCTATGGTGATGCAGAACATCCAGATGATGAGGTATGAACCGCATGAGGAAGACCCTAACGTGAACATGATGCTTAGAAGTGGCATGGCCACATGGGAGTATGAGGGGAAACTAACCAAGGAAGACACAGGGGCTCGCAAGGACACATGTCTGGAAGCTAGAAAGAGCTTCATGGAGGTCTCTACCCTAGGTAGTAAGGATCAACCCAAGCCTGAAAGGGATCCCTCAGTGCTAACTACGTTTTTAGAGACATGCATGAAATTTCTTCGCGACAATAAGGCGGTTAAAGGATTAAAAGTGTTGATAACTAGGCACGCACGGTCAGGTGAACCTCACGTGGTCTAAAAATTGGGGAAACATCCTTCACGTACTGTTCGGGAAATGTGATTAACAACATAGATTGGCAACTATGAGATGGATCAGATCATTCTAGATTTAGGATAAAATGCAAATTTTCTACCTAAATAGACTTGGGAGCACATGGGCAAGCCCTCACTACAATGGTATCCTATTCAATTGCGGATGGCAAATCAACAGAAGATCCTACCCATAGGAAGACTGCAAGGAATTACAGTAGATATAGAAGGTGTGAGCACCTAAACAGACTTTGAGGTAATAGAAATTGTGGATGAAAATAGCCCTTACTATGCATCGTTAGGGATAGACTGGGCCATCGATATGAATGGGGTTATTAATATAAAGAAGCAGAAAATGATATTTGAAAAGAAGTCACTCCGCGTAGTCATTCCACTAGACCCAATTGAAGGACCACATTACACTAAACCCGTGCATGACGAAGGAAGTGATGATGAACTGGATTGTATCTACAAGATTATTGCACAAAATCAACATTGGGTCAATCCAACTGCAAAAGGAAGAATATCATGGGGCCATGAAGAGTCCTGCATTGAAGATTCAAATGAGGAAGAGGAGTGGTGGCATAATCGGTTGAATGGAGTAACCACATTAAACTACAATATGATGACTATGTCGCTGTATTGCGTAAGAGCTCAGGATCGTGAACTGCTGATGTATGATGGGATGACAATAGTAGATGAATTCCTGACCAAGTTTAAAAGTGCAGTACTAGAGCACCAACAGTTTGATGCTTTAAGATGGGCATTGTGCGCGACGCCTATGCATTGGTGGGGAACACATGAAGGAACCCTCAAAGATTGGCATGGCTGTAGGCACATGATGCAGATAAGATTTGGGAAGCCAAAATTATGAATAACTGAGAAATACGATGGAAGTGATGACCCGTGCATGCACCTTACTAGATGGGTCCAAGACTATGGAGAAGAGCCTCAACTGGAGTGGGTACACTTATTTTATCATTCCTTGGATGTCATCGCAATGAATTGGTACACTGAAATAGAGCTCCAACATGGTACAGGCGAATGGGATATCTTACGCAAAGGGTTTTTATTAACATTCTTTTTTGAGGACCAATGGATGGACACTATTGACGATGCATTGTAAGTAGTAAAGGCAGTCATTTTCAAAGTACCATTGGAACTGGAAGAAATAGTGCAGCTAGACTGGTCGCACTAGCTGAGCTAGGCCCTTGACTATTACAACGTACAAATCGAAGATGATGAGGATGATCCCAGAAACATCAATATTCCAGAAATAGAGGGGAGTCACGAGGTGCGCGGACCTGTGATCGAGGACCCTGACATTATCGTGCCACTGAAAACGAAACAAGTAAACATTGGCACGGAGGAGGAAGCAAAGTATTCAACACTTGGGTACTATTGTGGTGATGCAACGGTGGATAAGGTTGTCGAGTTACTTCACAAATATCAGGATTTATTCTCGACGAAAATCACAGAGCTAAAAGAAATCCTCGACATCTTGGGGAAGATGAAGATAACTCTGAAGTCGGATGCGAAGCCAGTCAAGCAGCAACCCTATCGATTGACTCCAAAATATAAAGCAAAGGTTCATGAAGAATTGGATAAAATTCTTGCAGCAGGAATAATTGAACCAATAGAGGAATCTGACTAGGTCATTCCTATCATTGTACAGGAGAAAAAACAGAAGGGAGAAATATGCATCTGTGTGGATCTCAGGAAGCTCAATGATGCATGTGTTAATGATCCATTCCCAACACCATTTATAGACGAAGTCCTGGAAAATGTTGGAGGACAAGAAGCCTACTCCTTTACGGACATTTTCTCGGGGTACCACTAGATCAAGATTGTGCCAGAGGATAGGATTAAAACAACTTTTTCCACTGAATGGGGCTGTTTTCAGTATATGGTGATGCCCTTTAGACTAAAGAACGTGACGACGATTTTCTCACGCGTTGTGGCAGCAACATTCAAGGAATTTATACATAAGTTCTTAGAGGTATATCTTAATGATTGGACCGTATTTGGGCTAGTTAAGAAATAGACCATGAGCTTATGGTTAATGCTGGATACTTGCTAACGACACTAGATTGCTCTAAATATAAAGAAGTGTACTTTCCTCGTCCCCTTCGGGAACCTACTCAGCCATGTGGTCTACAAGCAAGGCATGATGGTAGATCTGACAAGTATTATTATCATACTTAATCTGCAAGTGCCGCGAAGTGTCAAGCAGTTGCACGCTACATTGGGACACACTGGCTACTATCGAAAATTCATCAAGAGCTACGCGTAGATCACAACACCAATGGAACAGTTGTTGAAAAATGACGCTACTTATTGCTGGAATGAGGAATGTAAAAAAAATTTGGAAATGCTCAAGCAAAAGATGGCATCAACTCCTATATTGGTCTTTCCAAAATGGGACATCGAATTTCATGTGCATGTTGATGCGTCATGTATTGCATTGGCCATGGTACTCACACAAGAAGGAGCGGAAAGAATTGATCACCCAATTCCATTCTCAAGTCGACGATTGTCCAAAGCTAAGAAGAACTACTCCACTACTGAGCATGAGGGATTAGCAATGGTATATGCACTCCAGAAATACCACCACCACCTACTCGGAGGACACTTTAATATCTATACTAATCAATCTATGCTAAAATACCTAGTGAATAAGCCTATGTTGGGGAGGCGCATTTCTAGATGGTTGTTATTGTTTCAAGAATGATTTTGAAGTCATCATAAAACCAAGGCGTCTAAACTCAGGCCCTGATCACCTATCCCGATTTGAGAATGGTGAAGAACCCACGAACCTGGAGGAGGGACTACCTGATGCACAAATTTATGTAGTACGTGTCATGGATGGCTATTTTGAGGATATAATCCACTTCTTAACCACAGGAATCACGCCACAGGGGTATTCGGTTTAGCAAAAGAAGGAATTGGTGATACTCGCAATAGACTTTACTGTTATTGCATGACACCTCTACAAAATGGGAAACATTGAAATATTACGCAAATATGCATCAAAATTTGAGCGAGGACAGATCCTTGCTGAAGCACATGGGGGGGGTTGCAGGAGGACATTATGCAGGACGCACCACAACACAAAATATTCTTCGCGCAAGACTATGGTGGCCAACTCTACATCAAGACTCCAAAGTGTACTGTCGGGCCTGCGACGTATGCCAGCGAATGGGGAAACCATCGCAGAGGGATGAGATGCCACTCAAGCCAAAAATGACGCTGCAACCATTCGAGAAATGGGAAATCTATTTTGTATAGCCTATCACACCTCCAAGAAAGAAGGGGGCATGATATATCATCACTGCGACAGAATACTTTACCCGATGGGTGGAAGCACAGCCGATTAAGGACTGCACAGCCACTATAGCTATGAAATTTTTGTTCGAGAATGTGTTAACACAAATACTAATGAGTGACTACAGAACACACTTCTTGAATGAGACTATCAGTGTGCTCACTAAGGAGTTCCAGATATATCATCAACGAAGCACACCAGTCCATTCACAGGCAAAAGAGACGGTTGAATCTTTCAAAAAAATATTGAAGACTTTGTTGACAAAGGTATGTAATACGCAGCGGAATGATTGGGAATTTCACATACCTACTGTACTATGGGCATATCGGACAACGTGCAAGAAGCTGAAAATTTGAATAGAAAACCTTTTTCTGATAATAAATTTCGTATGTCACTAAAGTTTTGTCTCCCACTACCATGAATTTGTCATGGGGATGTTAGTGATGTTTTTTCATTCCCACTACCATGCATTTATGAAATGAATATTAATGATGCTTCTATCACTCATACTACCAGCATTTGTCAAGTGACCACCTTTTAGTTCAAGATTTGGAAAAATTCTCCATCACTCGTGGTTGCGTGGTGCTTAATTTTGTATGTGTCCCATTGCCATGCGTTTTTCAAAAGCCTCATAATGAGGCTCTCCAAAATGTCGACATACTACCGCAACATTCACGCGTTATTCTGTAACTTTCAAGTTATCGATCAAAATGTTTGCAGGCTCATTCCTTTCTATTTCTATAATTCCCACTGGCATCTAATTGTCAAAAAGGCACTCAGTGATGTTATATTACTCCGTGTGTAATCACGTGCGGCAGAAATATAGACAGTGATACATCGAATTTTTAGAAAACTGAGTTTTGACTATCGATGGTCCATATCGCCGGTGGTCAGCGAATTCAGATGGAACCACAACCTGTTTTTAATTCTTACAGCTCTGAGGTTCACTTTTCTCTTTTTTACTGCGACTTTGTATTTTTCCATGTAACCTTCACTTTCCTTTCTCAGGATTTCGCAATATGGAAATCTTCTCTGCAATGACTTTTGCCTGTATTTCATGGGTCTTTTTGGTTGTATGGTACACTTTAAGATGACCATTTAAGTGATATATTGGTGCCTCCATATGATGTTGATTTATGCCTTATGGCCCTACCACAAACCAAAAAGGTATCAAATAATTATGTAGTTAAACTATAATAATAAAATGGTATTCGTTAACATAGTTAATTATATTGTTGGTTTAGTAGTTTTTTTTCTTTGTGGAGTATAAGAAGGGCTTGATATGGGGATCTGAATCTTCAAATCCTTCTGCGTTGGGTTTATATATTTTAGGGAGTCTAGGCCAGGGGAAGGAGGACGAGGACGAGGACGAGGTGCTTCCTAATTACAAATGGTCATTTCGCAATTTTCCTATTTACTATTTATATATATATACTATATATATATATATATTATATATTTTGTTAACATTATGTTTAATATAATTTGTTATGATGACTTGGGTAAATGCAATATTAAGTTAATTGATTTTGCAACCATAGATAAATTGTATATTTAAAAAAACACATTTTTTTAATCAAACCATTATAAGTCAATTTTACCATTATATATTAACAAAATTGAATTTAAATGAGATCATTAGTAAACTCTTATAGAATATAATGCAATAATGGTTGGAGTAATATCATGTTATATTACTGACTAGGAAGGTTTGGATCTTTGTATGATTTAGATCATTTCTGGTATATTTATGAGGTAATATGGGGTACCTAGTGAGGTACTCAAGGGAAACAGCACTAGATATTTGGATATGTTTGGTTATGTATGAAGGTCATAAGATCCATTACAATAATTGCACGTAGAACTAAGAAATATTATTAAGAAAACACTTACTCGTTCATCTAAATAATTAGAAATCAACCTTATCATTTAATCCAATTTTTATGAAGGAGCGAAATTAATTGTTTACAACAAACATACAAATTACTGAAAATTGTTTACATGCAAAATGGAAATAAAATAGGTCAGGTGATGGTAGCTTATCTATGAGAAAAGACGTGATAGCTACATGCCTTTTGAACTGTGTTACAATGAGGCTCGAAGGCCTATTTATTATTGAGAAATAATGGAAAACCCTAATCATCCAAATACTTAAAACTAGGAGATGAAGTGTCAAAGGTCTGTGGGCGTCGTTGGGGTAAATTGATACATCAACTTCTCGGGGTCGTAACTTTGGCATATGATCTTCACTTGATGTGTACAATACCCCATTGGAGATATCTATTCAAGAAATATAACTTTCGATTGCAAACTCGTGCCAAAGGCTATGTGTTTGTTCGTTTTCCAAAAAGCATATTTTAGGGCCTCAAAACAACTTTGGAAGTTCAAGACCTTAAAAACTGCCAAGAATAGTAAATTGTGCTACAATTAAGGAAATTGAAAGAAACAATGGTGGGGGTCCAAGTGGAATAGGTGGGTGGTCACCAATATCCACATGGATCATCATTATTCACTAAGATTACTAAACCCAAATGAGACCATAAACAAACTCACACATAATATGTTGCGATGACTGTTCGAGTTGCATCATATTTTTCTACCAAATCGAAAGACCTTGATCTCTGGATGACTTAGAGAATGTTTAGTATATATGGGAGGTAATATGGGTTACATAGGGAGGTACCCAAGGGCAATAACATTAGATATATAGATATGTATGGTTATGTATGGAGGTCATAAGGTCCATTGTAATAATCGTGTCTAGAGCTAAAACTTCCTATTAGGAAAGCACTTACTTGTTCATCCAAATCATTACAAACCAGCCTCATCAATGTTGACCAACATGATTGAGCCCAAATGAGACTGATAACAATCTCACATTGAGCATGATGTCACAACTATTGGGTTTGCATCATATTTTGTTACCATATAGCAAGGCCTTGATCTTTGGGTGATTTAGAGAATGTGTAGTCTACCTATGGGGTGTAATATGGGGTGCTTAGGGAATACTATTTGATATGTGGGTATGTATAGTAATGCATGGAATGCATAAGGCCCATAATAATACGTGTGCTTAAAGATGAGTGTTCCTATTAAGAAAGCACCTAATTATTTAGCCAACCCATTACGAACAATCCTCACCATTATTAACTAACAAGATTGAACCCAAATGACACCATTAATGATCTCACATATAATATGATGCCACAATTACTGGAATTTTATCGTATTTGGTTACCAAAAAACAAGGCTTTGACATTTGAGGTGACTTATTGGAGTAATAAGGGGTTATTTAAGAGGCACCAAAAGGCTATCACATTAGATATATTTATATATATGGAGGCCATGAGGCCCATAGTTTGAACATTACTATTGTATGAAGGTTTAATAGAAGGTTCAACATACTTTAATGCTACCTCCTTAGGATGTTCTTAAGAAATAGAGAGCATTATATAAATTAGGGTAAGAAATTTAATGAAGCACAATGGAGGGGATTGTAATAGGATCATGCATTGCTTGAGGATCATATTCCTTAATTAAGGAATAATATATACTATTTCCCTACCTTGAGGATTTTTTCTATATAATCGTGTTAATTTTTTTGTGAATTATTTGGTTTCTTTGTTAAGGTTTTATTTGATGTTATATTTCTAGATTTATTTGAGGTACATATTTGATAGAAATGGATAGGACAAAAGGAGACATACGAACCAAAATGCAACCCCTAAATTTCTTTTGTGTAGGTGCTACGAAATAATTTTTCAGCAATAAAGAAAAATGCTATAGGTGCTACGAAATAGAAAAACACTATAGGCGCTACAAAATAATTTAGTAGTACTCTTTAAAAACTATATTTTTCAATTTTCAAGAAGGTTAAATGACTCGGATCTTTGCAAAATCGATTCTCCACAGTCTTGAATCATCTCCCAACTCAGCGAATGTTTCACATCACCTTTCCTCATCAAGGATTACACTCTCACTCAAAGCTAATGACCCAAATTCCGCTGAAAAGGACATGTCATTTCCTGAAAAAAACTGAGGAGCTACAAAATTGTTTGAAAGGTCACGATAATGATCTCATTTGAATTCAATTTTGTTAATATGTGGGTATTTATAGTAATGCATGGAATGCATAAGACCCATAATAATAATTGTGCTTAAAGCCGAGAGTTCCTATTATGAAAGCACCTACTTATTTAGCGAACCCATTACGAACAAACCTCATCATTATTAACTAACAAGATTGAACCCAAATGACACCATTAATGAACTCACATATAATATTATCCCACAATTACTGGAGTTGTGCAATATTTGGTTACCAAAAAATAAGGCTTGGACATTTTAGGTGACTTATTGGAGTAATAAGGGGTAATTTAAGAGGCACCAAAAGGCTATAAGGTTAGATATATTTATATATATGGAGGCCATGAGGCCCATAGTTTGAACATTACTATTATATGAAGGTTTAATTGAAGGTTCAACATAATTGAATGTTACCTCCTTAGAATGTTCTTAAGAGATAGAGAGCATTATATAAATTAGTGTAAGAAATTTAATGAAGCACAATAAAGGGGATTATAATTGGATCATGCATTGCTTGAGGATCATATTCCTTCCTTAAGGAATAATGTATAGTGTTACGCGACATTGAGGATGTTTTTTATATAATCATGTTAATTTTTTTGTGAATTATTTGGTTTCTTTGTTAATGTTTTATTTGATGTTATATTTCTAGATTTATTTGAGGTACATATTGATAGAAATGGACACGACAAAAGGAGACATAAGAACCAAAATGATACCCATAAATTTCTTTTGTTCAGGCGCTTCGAAATAATTTTGCAGCAATTAATAAAAATGCTATAGGCATTACAAAACAGAAAAAACACTATAGGCGCTACAAAATAATCTCATAGCGCTCTGTAAACACTCTATTTTTAAAATTTCAGGAAGGTGAAATGACTTAGATCTCTACAAAATCGATTCTCCACAATCTTGAATCATCTCCCAATTCAGGGAATGTTCCCCATCGCCTTTCCTCATCAAGGATTACACTCTCAGTCAAAGCAATGACCCAAATTCCACTCAAAAGGACATCTCATTTCCTAAAAAAACTGAGGTGCTACAAAATTGTTTGAAGGGTCACGTAAATAGAACACGCATAAATAACCACAAATCAGCGTCAAATTTTGACAGGAATATAACATTTTAGAAATGGTCAAAACATATTCTGAATCTTAGATAAATGCATACACAGTTCGATTGGAACCAAAGGAGAGAAAAGAACACAACTTTATGAATAATATACAAATGCAAACCTTTCTTTCATTCGCTTCAAACATACATACTCAGAGGCAGGAGAAGAGAGCTCCTCCTCTCATTCGAAATGCCTTTTATTCACAAACTTGAGAAAATGGTTCAATTCCCTTTCTCTCCCAAATGAGGGAAGTAGAAAAGATAACTATGTGAGCAAATCATTACAATGAGGAATAACTGCTAAATTCTAAACTCTTCAAATTATTCAAGAATACTCCAATCCTATCCCTAAATTAAATATTCAGAACTCTAAAATGAAAAAAACCATGCTCCAGCATTAACATGTGGCCAATCCACAACATTGTTAAGCTTTGCTCAATTTCTTCATGTCTTGAGCTCGATCTAATGCACCTTCATCAGAATACTAAGAAAGAAAAAAAATATGAGCTCCTACTCAGAAGGTCCTCTATAGAGCAATTTTTTCTCTATAGAGTTGCAGCACTCATCCATGTAGCATCCTCCATCAGACGATCCTTCCACTTCACAAAAAATCTCTAGATACTCTTCCCCCCTTGCAACTCTACGAGTCCAAAATTCTTTAAGCCTCAGGACCCTCCATCATAGGCATCTACTTCATCTATCTTTGTTCACTGAATTCTCCACTACTCTCATTTTTTGTAGGTGCACTTTCATTTCCATCTTGATAGGGATAGAAATCAAACACATTAAAAATAAGTGAGATACCAATGGCCATAGGTAAGTCCTATTCATAAGAATTTGTAAAAAAAAATCAGAGTATTTTGCAAGGTCCTATTTTATTCGTTTTGAGTTTATTATATTCCCCTCTTAGGAATCTCTCCTTCCTCAGGTGTCGAAGACCATGTCCCCTACCTAAAAGTTCACTTATCTTCTTCTTAATATGCTCATATTTTGTACTTCTAGTTGTTGTCCTATAGAGTTTGTTTTATTTCCTCATGTAAGTCAGTCATTGTTGCTGCAAAATATTCCCCATCAATAGTCCTCTGCTCAAATTTTCCCAAATATCTTAGTTCAAAAACTCCTCTTGGATGCATTCCATACAAAATTTGAAACAAACTCTTCCCCATGCTCCTATTTGGCGAATCATTGTATGCAAATTTAACTTTAACTAATAGATGATGCGACTGCTTAGGATTCTCACCCATAAATATCCTCAATATGTTTTTAAGACTCCTATTCACAAACTCAATTTTCCCATAAGACTGTCGATGATAGTTTGAACTGAAGTTCAATTTTGTTCCAAGATTCTTCCACAAGGTCCTCCAAAAATTCCCCGTGAACCTGGTGCCCCTGTTAGAGATTATACTCTTTGGTAAGCCATGCAATCTGACAATCTCATTGAGAAAAAAAATGACCCACATGTGTAGCATCACTAGTGTTACAAAATTAGATAAATGAGCCATCTTTGTAAATATGTCCATAACTACAAGTATGGAGTCATTACGTCATTGCATCCTTGGTAAATCCAAAACAAAGTCCATACTCACTTAGTCTCATTGTTTGTTGGGAATTGGAAAAGGAGTATATATTCCAATATTTTAACTCTTCCCTTTCACATGTTGACACACACTTCATTTTCTCACATATTTATGCACATATGTCCTCATCTTTGTTCATAAATAAAAATGGTCTAGCTGCCCAAATGTCTTGTCCACACTAAAATGTCATCGATCCTCCATTGTGTTTTTCTTATATCAGATCCTCTCTCATTGAGCCATAAGGAATATATAATTGGTTATTCTTGAACAACAAACCATCCTACAAGATAAACCCCTTCCATGGGCTGCTATCTCTACTCACGGGGTTCTTGCATGCTTCAAAGACCTCTCAAAAATTAGCATCATCCTCATACATGTCCTTCAAATAATAAAAGCCCAAAATATGTACATGGGACTCCTGCATGATCAAACTCCTCTCGTTCAAAGTATCAAATACCTTGTTCTCTTTCCCACTGATATGTTTCAGAACAAAGGTGAAACTTTGTGGGAATTCCACCCACTTGACATGTTTATGGTTCCACTTGTGTTAATGCATTATATGCTATAATGCAAAATTGTCAAAGAATAGAACAAACTCTCTGGGCATTAAACAATGTCTCCAATGCTTCAAATCTTAAACCACCACATAGAATTATTTTTCATAGGAGGAGTATTGAATCAGTTAATTTCTCGTTGAAATATGAAACATGTTTACTTCCTTGACTCAATATTGCTCCGATGGCTATTTAGCAGGCATCACATCTTACCTAGAAAAAATGATTGAACTCAGCTAGTTTCAACACCGGTTTCTCAGTGATCTTCCTCTTCAAGAGATGGAAACTTTTCTCTATTGCTTTTTTCCAACAAAATGGTTGTCTATATTTCTTAATTGTTTTAGCAATGGGTGCAAAAATACTAGTGAAGTTCTTGATGAACTTCTGGTAGAAGCTAGCTAAGCTATGAAATATCCTAGCTTCTAAAATGTTCTTGGGTGAAGGCCAACCTACGATCTCCTTTATTAACATAGTTGCTAATCAAACGAGAACTATTACTTCAAAACGGTTACTCTAGCCCAAAACCCCAAAAAAACGTGAAAAAACAGGTTGAAAATGAAAAGTGTTGAAGCTGTAATAACATTTTTTTTTTCGAGGTGCATTTTCAACATTTTTTAAAAATGACAGTAAGAACTATTTTTTTTTGTGCAAAAAACACCCTCAAATAAAAAAGTGTTGATGTTGGAATATTGCATTTTTTTTAGGCTACATTGTCAACAATTTTTAATAATGTCGTTAAAAATAAAATATCATGACTATGAAAAACTTTAAATTTCCATTGATTTTCAAGCATGACATTAAAGATAAAATATCATGTCTTTGAAAAGCCTTAAAATTCCAATGATTTCTAGGCATAGCAAGGATGATGGAAAGGTGGGAAGGGACTCGGGGGTATCTGGGTCATCTTCTACAAATTCAAATTCAGTATTCTGTAAAGGTGCTTTAAATGGAAACATTGAAGGCAACAAATGAAATATGGACCTGTTATAATGTTTGCACCCATGCTACCTTTACAAGTTTATTTAGCACTTATGTCACTCTGACTCTAGCAGTCCATTATCAAGAGTAGGAAAAAACGAGAGAGGGGCAAAGGATGAAAGAATTCCAGAAGGAAAATATAATGGTGAAAGTGGAAGTGAGGCAGGGAATAAATGGGGGTCGTCAGGATGGAAAGAAGACATAAAGGAAAATGAAGGAGCCGATGACCTTGACGAGCAAGAATTAGAGAAAAAGGGGCAGGGAAACTGGATAGGAAAGCATGTATAACCTAATGCATGCATACCATGGAGGAACTCTAGTTCAGGTAAAAGCCATAATTTCAACATGGGATGCAGAGCTAAACGACAAGGCTACAACAAAAGCATTACCAAAGGAAGACACAGAACCCCTGCTAATCGATCTAGGACACACCACAGGTCAGAAAACTCTATTTAGACAGATAATCCAACAGTACTGTGTCATGAAGAACCTGCTAGCCAAGGCTATGACAACACACACGGACTAGGAAGAACCAATGAAAGCTCATCAAGAGGAGCCAAGCCTAAAGGATATCCAGAAGGAGATTCAAGTGCTGTAGGTACAACAATATCATCAGAACCTCCATTTTGGTTGAATTGAAAAATAAATTCAAACCTTACTACAGGATGAAGTGCCTTGGTTGACTGAAAATGAATCGGCCCCTATCAAGTCATCTGATGACTGATGCAAAGTAGTAGTGACTAATTTTTGGTTTTATGTCAGCTAACATTTACTTTAAAAATCGAAGGATCCAACTTATAGTAGATACAATAATATATTTAGCATGGATGGATATTCTCAAACTGTATAAATTTTGGATGGCATATGATGGTGACCGGTGGCCAACAAACCTAGTTTTCCTCGGATAGGTTGAGGCCACCATACATATTTTTTGTTACTGCCTATATAAAATTAATAGAAAAAGGAAGTACTGCTAAGAT
>APFE031667547.1:46467-87427 GCA_000404065.3 Pinus taeda
ATAAGAAGAAGAATCTAGATAAAACTAACCCTTACAATGGTTTAGAGAATGATATTTCTAGCCTTAGGAATGATGGGAATGTCCTTTTAATAGGTGACTTTAACGCTTGAACTTCAAACAACCAAGTTATTATTATGAGAAATCATTCCAACCCTAATCCTCTTTGGTTAGACGAAAACCCTACTCTTGCTAGTAGGTACAAAAGGATCTCTAAAGACCTCAGGGAAAAGTTGTTTGGGTTGGAGCTAGTCAAGCTCTGTAGTGCTGAGGATCTCATAATTTTTAACGGTCTAAAAAAGTGCCCCAATTCCAATAAGATGACCTGCATCCATGGACTTGGTAGTAGCGTGGTAGACTACGTTATTTCCGATCTCCCATTATACAATGAAATAATAATTTTTGACATCTTAAATGACCATGAACCTGACTCTGATCATAGGCCTTTACTTATAACTCTCAATTTTTCATGCATAGAGTTCCCACAGAAAATAATACTTACAACCAAAAGAACTTAATATTTGATAGAAATAAAAATGATCTCTTTCTAAATGAATTAAAAACTAATTTTCTTCCTTTATCTAGTATAGACAACATAGAAGACCTATATCATAATTTTACTACAACCCTTTCATATTCTATTAACAAGTTCTCAATTGAAATAATAAAAGAAATAGCAAAACCAACCCTTGGTATGACAAATATTGTAAAAGTGCGAGGAGAGCAATTAAGGAAATTGTTGATGAATTTCTTAAAGTGGACAAGATAAAAATATATAAAGCCCTAACTAAAAGGAAAAAGAGGCAGTACATTTATCAAAGATAATAGAATCTCTTACACCTCTCTAAGGTTGCTCCTAAGAAATTTTGGAGGCAGATTCTGAATAGGAAGACTAAAGATAATAATAAAATTTCTCTTCATGATTGGAATTCCTATCTTAAAAAGCTTTATGAATCTCCCAATGTCATGGATATTTTGGAAACCCTGCTCACAACGAAAGAAGTTTTCTCTTTAGAAGACATTAAGTTTGGGGTTAATTGCTTGGCTAATGGGAAAGCTAAGGACATTGAAGGTTACTAGGTGGAAATCTTAAAAATTGGAGGTCTTGTCCTCATCCCTCACATGCCCAAGCTTTTCAATCAAGCAATCAAGCAAGGTTCCCTAAACCTTGGACTAAAAGACTCATTATCCCTATTTTTAAAATTAGGGATACAAATAACCCCTCTAATTATCAGACAATTATGATCAGTGCTCTCTTAGCCAAGTTATATGGTAGTATTTCGGAAAATAAGTTAAGCATATGGCTTGAAAGTGAAGGTAACAGGGCTAAAGGCCAAGCAGGTTTTAGAAGGCATCACTCAACAACATACCACCTCATTACCTTAGAATCATTGCGGAGGAATGTTGTAATGATAAATCCAATTTATTTTGTTACTTTGTGGACTTTAGAAAGGCTTTCGATACGGTTCCTAGATACAACCTTTGGAATATATTAGAAGAGCTAAAGGTTCTTCTCGAGTTGAGAACTGCCACCATAAGGCTATACGAGAATGTAATTGCCAAGCTAAAGAGAAACGAGGGGTGGTCAAAAGATATTAAGTGTAACATTGGAGTTAAACAAGGTCGCCCACTCTCCCCTACCCTATTTAGCATTTACATCGACAAGCTTGAAAGCTATTTAGAGGAAGCAGGATGTGATGGCACAATCTTAGCTTGGATAGTCATCATCCTTATTCTCTATGTTGACGATATTGTTCTTTTCACAAGGTTCCCATCTGATCTTGATAAGCAACTCAGGCTTCTTAAGGATTTCTGCTCTACCATGGGTATGATTGTTAACACTGACAAAACAAAAGTTATGATTATCAAATCCAAGAAGGACACTTATACTAATTTTATGTATGACAATAATAAATTGGAGGAAGTGTATTCTTAAAAGTACCTAGGAATTGATATTCATCACAAACTCAATTGGAACCATAGCATTGAGAAAAGGATTAATGGGGGGTGGAAAGCTTATTTTGGTCTTGAAAATAATTGTAAAACAACAAACCTCGTAATGTGGGATAAAAAGAAGTTCCTCTTTGAAACTTTAGTCACTCTTGTTATCTTATATGGCTGTGAGGTTTGGGGCTGTAGCATCTCTAGAGAACCATGGAGAAAGATTGAGCAAATCCAGAAGCGCTTTATAACATATAACCTGAAAATTAAAAGTAATACACCCTATCATATTCTCCTTATAGAAGTAGGTCTTTCCCCTATTGAGAGCCTAGCTATGATTAGGTTTCTATTGTACAAGCACAAACTTAATAACATAGACGATCATAGACTTCCTAAGCTAGCTTTAAATTCCAGCCAAAACCACCTAAGGCTCAATCAGGAGTGGCATAAAGACACAAGGGTCTGGTTAAACGATTAGGAGATCAAAAAGAATGATGCATTATAAAACATTAATAACATTAAAGATATTGTTACTTCTAAGTTCAAAGAAAAAATGTGGTGTGAGAAATATTTAGCGGCTAAAATAAAATTAAGTTATTATAATAAGGTCATCAACCCCACCCTAGAAGATCAAAAATATCTCTCTATTTTAACTAGCTCAAAGAAGAAAATTAATATAGCAAATATTAGAACAAATTCTCATGAGCTCCATAGTGAAACAGGTCATTGGGTAGTTCCTAAAACACCATGCATGGAAAGGATTTGCCATATATGTGAGAATAGGAACATCGAGGATGAAAACCACTTCCTCTTAGAGTGCCCCATGTACAACCACATTAGATCCTAGTTTCAAAATCTTTGTTAAAATACTGACCTTCCTAGCCTTTTACAATGCCAAAAATATAGTGAGCTTGGGAGGCTTCTCTCCAAGCTTTTTGAGCATCGGAATAAAATCTTAAATCAAAATAAATAATTTGTTTCTTTAGGTCCGATAGACCAATGTTTGGTCTCAGCAAACGTTAACAATCATCATCATCATCATCATCATTCATATATATATATATATATTTCATGTTTTTTTATTCTATTTTTATGTTTTATTACCAACATGAAAATCACTGACACTTAAAAAAAATATCCACACTTAATACATTAGAAAATTTAACATGTAAAAAATAAGCCCTCTAAACAAAAAGGGTTGATGCTCATGAGAACTTTTCCAAATCAAGATAAAAATTACTAACAGAAAAAAATGTTCATACTTGATACATAGAAAAATTAAACTGTCAAAAATAATCCCTCTAAAAAAATGTGTTGATAGCGCATCAACACTTTTCAAAATAAACATGAAAATCACTAACATTTAAAAAAAATGTTCATACTTGATACATAAAAAATTTTAAAGTGCTAAAATAATGCTAACAAAAAAGGTGTATTCTGAATCACTAATTTTCACAATTGAGTGATTTTTTATTACATCAAAAAAACAGGTACTGGGTACTTTTCTCGTTTGATCTGTAACTATGTTTATTTTCTTTGGATCCAATTTTAGTTCTTCCCTTAAAATGAAAAAGCCTAAATATACCAACTCAGACCTGATGAAAGTACATTTCTTTAGGTTAATCAACAATTCCTCTTGTACAACCTTTCTAGAATATACCTTACATGCTTAAGGTGTTCTTCCTTTGTTTGTTGAAAAATCAAAATATCATCCAAATAAACAAAAACAATCTTACCAATGAACTCCTTCAAGACTTATCTCGTCAACTGTATAAAAGTACTTGGTGCATTTGTCAGTCCAAATGGCATGACCAACTATTAAAATAGTTTTTCATTGGCCTTGAAATTTTTCGTCCACTCATCCCCTTATCTTATCTGGATCTAATGGTAACCACTTTTCAAATCAACCTCTAAAAACTAGGTTTCTCCACTAAAATATTCCATCATGCTATCCATATGTGGCAATGGAAATATCTATATGATTGTGATCTTGTTGATTGCTCTGGAATATGTGCAAATCCTCCATTCTCTGTCCTTCTTTGGGCTAAGTACTATAGGGATAGTGCATGGACTTAAGCTCTCCCTTATCAACCCTTTGTCTTTGTCTAGCAGTCCTTGAACCTATTTCCTTATTTCCTAATTATCCTTGGGTGTCATCCGGCAAGTGGATTTATTCGCAAGGCTTTCTTTTGGTATCAAGTATATGTGATGGTTTATATTTCTATTAGGTGGCATCTCACTTGGAAAATCATATACTACGATATGATTAAACCGAATCTGCAACATATCTTGAATCTCAACATGTAAATATGAAATTTTGGTTTGCAAAATTATTACCTTTGGTTTGAAAACTAAAGAATAACTAACCTCTTCTTTCTCCATTTATTCCAGAAATTCTTTTCCTTCTATCATCAATGCTTTTGAGCTACTTTTCTCGGCCATATTCTCTCCTTTAATGGTACAAGAGTATGCTTGATACCATCCTTTTCAAACTTGTAAGTGTTGTTCTCTCTATCATGCACCACTTTTGTATCAAATTTCCAAGGTCGACTCAAAAGGGGGTGGAAGATATCCATTAGCAGGACGTCACAAACTATCTTATCATTATATCTACATTTCTAGAACTCCACTTCACTTTGTCACTCACGAATAATTGGTGAAATTTTTACAACCATGACGCTTTATATGGTGTTGGGTGCTTCATCTTTTTCAATCCGAATTAAATTTCCACCATTTTTGTGGAAAATAGATTTTCAGTGCTTCCACTGTCAATTACCAATTTACAACACTTTCCTCTTCCTTTGCAAATAGTCCTAAACACATCTCTTCTTTGTGTTGGTTTAACAACCTCCTTGGTTGGTTTCAACAAGACTTTTTTCATCATTAAAACTTCTCCTGTCTCTGTTACATTTTTTTCCATAGGTGTCTGTTCTTTGGTTGCTTCTGGTTGAGCTACATGTTCATCCCTCTACCCCACTTTCTCATTCTCAGGACACTCAAAATATCTGTGACCCAACTACCCACATTTGTAACACTGATAGATAGTCTCTTTGCTTTTTCATCTTCCTCTACCTCTCTAATAAGGTCTTCCTCCTCTAGATTCACATTATTTCTCTTGTTTCCCTTACTGCTTAGGGTTACTTGCATCATTATTTTGAGCTGTAGTTTTCCTCCTTCCATCTATTTGCCCATTTCATCTAGAAAAACCACGACCTCTACTTGAATTATGATTCCTTTCTATATTCTCTTCTTCCTTCAAGGAAGATTGATGTGATTCTTCTATATTCCTCAGAGGTAACCTGTTGATTTAATATTGAATCTCCAACTTCAAACCATCGATGTAACTTGCTATTTCCTCTCGGGTGTCTTCTACATAATCTACCCTCAAGTTCACCTTGTAAAACTCTTCATTATACTCTCTAACTGTCAGCAACCTTTGCTTGAGGTTATGCACCTTTCTATATAGGGATAACTAATAGTCTTTCAGCAAAAATTTCCCCTTCATCTTTGCTACCATCCTATCCCAACTCATTATCAATTGTTTTCCTTGTTTTCTGCTTTCAGCCTGTACATTGTCCCACTACAATGCAACATGACATTTCAACCACGTTACAAATTTTTTTACCCTTTTGTCTTCTTCAATCTCCTCATACTCAAAATAATTTTATAATTCACTGATCCAAACCATCAAATTCTTGCCTACTCGACTGCCATCATAGGTAGAAAATTCAGGTTTTGGTAATGAACTTGAGCTTAACACCAACTTCAATAATTTAATTTCTGTAGCTTCATCCATAGGTTTTGTTTTTTCTTCTCTAGCTTCCTCCTCTATTTTGCTACCATCTCTAGCTTCAGGATCTTTCTTCCTACCTACATCCATGGCCTCTAAGTGAGCTTGCAGCCTTTGTATCTCTTGATGGAGTTTTGTATCAGATAAGGGTCTCCCTAGTTGACCTCGTACTCTCCTTGCTTGCATAGACATCTCCCTATGTTGTTGAAAAGAACACTAATGTCAGATCCCGCTTTGATACCACATATTGATAACAATGGACAGGTCAAAAGGAGACTTAGGAACTAAAACGCAACCCGAAAATTTCTTTTGTGCTTACAAATGCTTCAGTTCTAAATATTACAAATCAAGATAAAGAGTTTGTGGTGTGTACAAATTCTTGCAAGAGAGGACTTGGTGGAGTCTTGATGGAAGAGGGACAAATGATATGCTACGAGTGAAGGAAACTAAATGAGCATGAGCAGAATTATGTGACTCATGATCTTGAGTTGGCAATGATAATTCATGCATTGAATATGTGGAGGCACTATCTTCTTAGTAGGAAGTTTGTTTTTATGAGTGATCATGGTAGGCTGAGATACTTGTTTGACAAACCTAATCTGAATGCCAGGAAATCTATATGGTTAACCACACTCAGTGAGTTTGAATTCGAGATCAGGTACATCAAGAGTAAGGAGAACAAGGTTGTAGATGCTCTTAACATAAGAGTACAGGTAAATGACATTGCATCTATGAGTTCATGTGGGACAAATTTACAGGATAAAGTCTTGCAGGTAGGACAACGGGATAACAAGTGTCGTCATCATAATCATAGTTTACAACAAAATCATACAAGCAAATAGGATGTGTATTACCATCTTGGGCAAATGATTTGGTGAGATTTAGGGACATGATCTATGTGTAGGACAATGGTGAGCTCAAGAAGCTTATCTTGAGGGAATTTCATGTTAAGATGTATTTAGGTCACCTGGAATATTAGAATACTTTGACAACTGTGAAGAGTTTCTAAGATTGGCTAAATCTGAAGAAATATGTGGTTGATTTCATCGTAAGGTGTTTCGATTGTCAATAGGTAAAAGCAGAGTGCAAGAACCTAGGCGATTTATTACAACTAATTCTGATTCCAGAGTTGAAATGGGAGGTCATTTCCAAGAATTTCATTACAAGTTTTCCGAAGACATCTAGAAACATGATTACATCATGGTTGTGGTTGATGAGTTGACTAAGGTAGTTAACTTCATTCCAGTGAAGTCTACTAATTCAACTAGTGAGGTAGCTCAGAATTTCATCAGGGAGATAATGAGATTGCATGGTGTTCCTAAGAATATTATATCTGATAGAGATGCCAAGTTCACTTCTAGGTTTCGGAAGGAGTGGTTTGTAGGTTTGGGCACAAAATTGGATTTTACTACAACTTATCATCCACATACAGATGTACATAGAGAGAGGGTTAATAGGATTTCGGAGGATATGTTGAGGATTTATGTTATGCACCAACTGAGGAATTGGGAAGAGTATATTTTAATGGTAGACTTTTCATACAATAATGGGTATCAGAAATCCTTAATGATGAGTCCATTTGAGGAACTTTATGGGAAAAGTTGTAATATTCATATCGGCTAGAGTGATCCACTGAACAGGGTACTGATTGAATGAGACATGTTGGTAAATGGAACAAGAAATGCAGGTTATCAAGAAGAATTTGAAGGAAACACAAGATAGGAAGCAGAGTTATAGAGATCAACAAAGGGAATTTAAGGAATTTTAGGTTGGGGAGCATGTGTATTTGTGCATTAAGCCAAAGAGTATCTCCTTGAGGATTGGTTCATGTGCTAAGTTGGCACCTCAGTATTGCGAGCTTTTCAAAATTCTTGAGAGGATTAGACCAGTGGACTGCATATACACTGCCTCCATTAGTGAAAGTCCATGATGTTTTCCATGTTCATTGCTTAAAAGATATGTGAAAGATGTTGATCATGTGATTGAAAAGTCTATCTTGCAAGTGGATTTAGAAGGAGAATTCTAGCTAGAACCACAGTGCATATTATAGCAAAAACAACTCATGCTCTAGAAAGGAGCAATCGAGCAAGTTAAAGTGCAATGGAAGCACTTTGGGCCTAATGAAGTTACATGGGAGATGGATGACCAGATGCAAAATCTGTATCTTTCATTATTTATCGGTTGAGGCAAAGGGATTTTTGTATATGTACATATCTATGTATGGTTGTTATTGTAAATACCACAATCAGTTGTGTTATAAAGCTCCAATAAGTGGTATGATTGTCATGTTTGTCATGTTGGTCTTGGATTTTCAGTAGGTTGCTATTGTAGATACTACATTGAGCTAAGTTATAAAGCTTCACGGGAATTATGTGTTGTTTTTAGCGGGTTGCTAGTCATAGGTGTCATAAAACATGGAGGATGGTGTTCCCCCAAGGGGAAGGGGTTTGTAACATCCTCAGGCTAAAAGTTCACATAATAAAATTAATAAAGGAAAAATAAGACTAAGGCCATGGGACACATATTACAAGTAAATGTTGGGCAAAACATCCCAGTGGGTATCACTTTTGGTTTATTATGGCTATGGATATTGGAAAAGTCATTGGAAAAGGAAAAGAGACATTAATTGGCATTTATTTATGAAAATAAAGGAAAATAGGAGAAAAGAGACATGAAAGGTCACACATTTGCATGAGAGAAGAATTGAAGGAAAAATAAATGAAAATGAAGAAAAAGGAGGCCTCAATGATAAAAAGGCTTCTAGGGACCAGTTCACAGCTTTTGTCACTTTGGATTTGGAATTAGTTTCAGATAGAGAAGAGCACTAAGAGGACAAAGCAAGCAAGCAAGAAAAGGAATGCAAAGGAGGGACAGGGAAAGCAAAGGAAATGCAAGGGAGGTTGGATCAAGTAGCTTCAACAGGAGGATTTTGCAGGTAAGAGGTTGTATGTGTGATTTCCTAGCTAGATTGAATGAAAGGTACATGCATTTGTGTATTTGGATCTTTTGTTGTCATTAGCATGGGTTTCTCCTAGTGTGATGGTGGTTTCAGCCTTGCCTTGCCATTTCCTGGATAACCATGGTGTGATGGGATTCTTTTCTTGGTTGAGTTTTAGATTGTCGGAAGGTTTTCGAACTGGGTGAGGAGGTCTCGGGAAAATTTCCAAGGGTTGGGGGTCGAGGTGGTTCAATCTTTGGGAAGCCCTTGATAGGTGTGTGGAGATAAGAAAATTTCGCGAGGTATTAGTTAAGAAACTTTAAGGCATCCAAGCTTATTTTGGGCTTTGTGATCTCTTGACCGAGTTTGGCAAGATCGTGGTAGCCTGAGGCTAGAGGTGGTTTAATCTTTGGGACGCCTTGGTTTTTTATGTCTTGAGATCCCACATTCATGCTTGGAATATCACATGAGGGTGAATGGTTAGAATATCACACGAGGATGATCATGGCTGGCACTATCATAGATGAAGGGGCTTCTATGAGTATCCTTTCCTCAACTGCTTGGAAAGCGCTTGGCTTTCCATCGCTTCTGCTTGAGATTCGAAATTTGTCAGGCTTCAATAAAGGAACCAGTCAACCATTAGGGATCCTTCCAAATTTTCCTATAATTTTAAGAAGGAAAACCGTTCATCTGAACGTGATGGTAGTCCAAGTTTCTCTAGATTACAATCTATTCCTTGGGCGTGACTACATTTATAGCATGGGAGCTATTGTTTCCTCACTCTTTCGGGTGATGTGTTTCCCGTATGAAGGAAGAATGGTCCAACTCGTTGACTAGCTTTCATTCCTCGGTTCAAACACGGCTACCAGTCAAATGCCATCCCTAGATGGTCTCCTTGCACAAGGAATGTCTCATCAACCTCCAGTCCATCCGCTTGATGATCGCGAGTGATTCAGGGAATGTGATGAAACCTAGGGGCACGCACACTGGCTTGCTTCAGTAGGAAAACCCCAGATAAAAGGTAGGTTTCCTGATAGGATATATGACCAATCTGACACACCTGTCTGTTTAGGATATGGGATCAGTCTGGAATAAGATTCCCTCAGCGAAGGTTATGTGATTGGCAGTGGATCCACACCTTTCACCTTTGTCTATTTCGATTGATAGAGCCAAGGAAGTGTTTTGTCTACAACGTAGATGAAACAACCTTGCTTTAATGCAATAAATTCCGTATGGTAACCTTGAAACTCTCATTTCGTTTGCCTAGGGACATGCAAACCTTTTTTATGCAAGTGAAAAGCGACCAGTGTAACTCTAACCCCGTAGTTTTTACTAACTTCAACTGCTTAAGTTAGGTGATTAGTCTAATCCACCATTCACCTTTGCAAGGGCCGGTAGCACTGGAAAAGTAAAGGGAATTTTTTGTACGAAACTATCCTACCTAACCTTAGTAGTTGATTAACCCTTAGGACAGTAGTTAGTCATTCATAGCTTGTATACAAAAGGCTCCGGCGCAAAGTTTCGCATGGGGCAAGCTCCCTAAAAAATGAACCTACTAATGACAGACATCTTTAATAGATGAATTGAACAAGCAATGTTTCCGTGAAGTTCAAAGCTCGTTAAAAAATAAACCTAGCAATGAGCAGATGTTCCCCTAGAGTTCAAGCTCATTAAAAAATGAACCCACCTTTTGGTAAATAACCTTTGTAATCGCATTGCTATCATCTTTTGAGCCTTGGTCTTGTTCTTACCATCACCTCTAATCTTTTAGCCGATCATACCCCTCCAAATGATTTTTTACCCTTTTAAGGAACAGCTGCGACGAGTGATTCTGTTAGCCACCCTCTTTACACTGCCATGATTGAAAACTTACAAACATAACTAGAACCAGTTACTACCTAAAAACATCACCTGTTCCTAAAAACTGAGTCTCTTTTAAGCTCTTTTTAGACACGTAAAATATGAAAATATTTTCGAGCAATTGGCCTCTCTAGCTCGTTAAAGTGATTAGAAGTGCCATCCCTCCTCTATATTTTAATCTTTTTGGACCTGAGGGATCATTACACAAAAATATCGAGTGCTTTTCTTTTTCGGCTCGCTAAAGTGATAAGAAAAGTCATCTCTTTCATATTATTTTATACTTTTTCGTACTTAAGGGATTATACTACGAAAAAGGACTATTGGAGTTTCTTGTCCGTCTCTTTTCAGACTCCCTAAAATTGAAAAGGATCAAGTTATCTTTGTCATTAAACTCGTTAAAACAATAGCAAAAAACTTGTCCATACGAGCAAGACCGAGTTCCACTGTCGCTAGGCTCGCTAAAACATAGCGACAGGTTTGCTCGAAGGGCAAATTATAGAACAAGAATATGTTATCCTCCTCAAGCTTGACAAAAATAATGAGGTACTAGTCAAAAATGACTAGGGAAAAAGGGGAAGAAAAATTGAAGAAATTCATTGGTAGCAGGTTGCTCTTGAACATGACACTTTCACTCCATCACCATGATTGAGTTGGGTTGGGTTATTCCGTTCACTGTTCATATCACCATTGGTCCTCTGTACCATGCATTTTTGGGGTTAATGCTACCAATCTATTTCAAGTGTCGCCAATATGTTCAAGAGAAGTCACTCAGAGAATTCACCAACCCAGCTAACGCCTCATCCGCTGCAATACCTTCACACTCAATTTTTCATGACCACCACCCTAAACCGTCTATCATCAGATCATTTTCACCTCCACAAAATCATTTGCTCCATTTCATGTCGTAGATGTGGGATTTATTAAGGCACTCCTATGACGGGTCACTTCTTGTCGACGTCAGCTCATTATCCAAGAAGTTGAAGTTGACTTAGGAACAACCCTTTCACTACTTTGAAGCTTACATGCCTCAATGGCAAGTTTCTCACTTCCAGTGACAGGTTTACATCAATGGCCTTTGACCGAACGATTTTGGGTGGTGTTCGACATCGACTCATGTATTTACATCACGTGATTTGTACTACAATACCTTGAGGGTCATTATCATTATCGGTGATTCCTCTCATGCCTATTAATAGCTTACATCAATGGCTGATAATCAGGAGATGTATTTCCGTGTTTGGCACCAAAACATCTTTTCACATGGATCGAATTGTACTTCGGGTGAAGATTGAACAAGTTTTGAAGATCCCAGATCTAGTTTCATCCTTTCGGGCTGTGATATATTTAGGAAAATAAAGACATCAAATGTACTCCATGGCTGCACAGATAATCATCCAAGATAAGGGATGATGGCTCTACCAGAATCATCAGTCTGCCACACAAACGATTATCTGTCCTATGTACATGAGAATGAATTTATAAAGTTGAGAATGGGAAAGCCTGCCTTATATAGATCATGAAAATATTATGAAGATAATGTATTGTGTTGTATCTTATTATAGGTCACCTTCCAGTTCAAAAAACCTCAGATCCTCATGATAAATCATTTCACTCGACATCAAAAGATTTATGACCTCATGCTTTAAGGGGAAACTATTATAGACATATTTAGGCACTGCAACCCCAAACACATATGTCCATAAACCAAGGGCTTATAAACCCCTAAAAGTCTTGTTTCACACCCTAAAGGATCAAGGTCAACTGATTAGATCATTTCCCAGGAGTTCTCTCTGAAAAATTGCTTAGAACTGGTCAAAACTGGACCATACAAACTGCTCCATGCTAAGGGTGTAATGCATCTCACCTGCTATACACAAAGGGTGCGATGCATACTGAAAATCCCTTTTGTAGGGTGCGATGAGCGAGAGCAAACAAATGGCAGAAGCAGTTTGCTGGGTGGAAACCCAAAGAATCTTCTAGAAACTGCTCACATGACACTTGCCTCTCTGAATTCGCCCAGGGATGAGTAAGAGATCATGAAATCTCCAAGTGGAACCAAGAACTATTAATGAAATGACACTAATCAAAAACCTAAAAGCTGACTCACCCATCTACAAACATTTATATATGGATCCCTCATCCTAGAGATCCAGAGGTTGGAATTTTGTAATTTGTAAGGAAGTGTTGTTGGTTTCTCTTTGAGACATTGTATTTTTGGGTGATCTAGCTTTTCATAAGGTGAAGAGGGATTTCATTCTGAAGGGATGGTGCTAGATCAGACAGCTGGGTTGTAATCCTCTCTTCTACTACCTCTATCAACAAAAGCTATTGGAGTTTTCCTCCATAAACTTATATATTTCTGAATCTTGTATTTGTGTATGCATTTGTACGGTTAATGTACATATGATTCTACATTGTTTATGGTTATAGATATCTATGCTTTGATGGTATTTTGCTGGTTTGACTCTACAGGTGTTCTTTGAAGCGAGACAAGTGAGAAAGGAGTGGTGAAAGATCTATTAAGAGAGAGAGGAAACAAGCAAGGAGACAAGAAAAAGACTGAGGTTGGTGGTCTGTGCTTATCTCTCATCTATCTCTCATAAAGGAAAACACAAGTAACTTTCAATTGTTTGTTTCTAATATAACTACTTGTCTTAGTGGGACTAGTAGATCTGAATAGACACTAGCTTTCCCAGAAACAAAATGGCGACTCCACTAGGGAGAGAATAGTTTGTTTGTTTGTTACTATTGTTTGCTTTATAAACTACAGATGGAGCTTGAAGTTAAGCCAGCTAGCCTTTGAACTGATTTTTCTATGCAACTGCAAAGTAGATCAACGTTGCTTCAATCAATCTCTGGGTTGGTTTATGAACTGAATATTTAACTTGCAAACATCCTAAGTTCCCTGGTGGTAGCTCGAATAACCTCATTAGATCAGCCCCTATACTTTGTGTTTACTGCCTATCATAAGCTCAGCCTAAATCCATGAACTTAGCTACAAATTGTGAGTGAAAACCAAGCTTAGTCTCATCCCTGGATCAACACACTACCTCTCATTGGAAGTCTAGATGCATCGCACCTTCCATGTGCTATAGGTGAGATGCATCCTTCTTTCCCTTAAGGACAGGTGTGATGATTGAGTGAGACTATTTCTGCCTCCAGATTTTGGTTTTCTCTTCATTGCTTTCAGCTATATTCAGTAGTTTTGTTGTCTATGATCAGTATATCACTTTTGAAGCCTTCTTCCTTTACATTATTCAGCCTCCATTGATAAGGAATTGTGAATTCTTTTTATGTGTTTTTCATCATTTACAGTCCTCCTTTGTAAATAGTATCTTAATCGAATTGTCGTCTTTTGATTTGAAAGTGTCACAATTGTCGTTTTCAGTCAAGAAAAAGAGTGTCGTAAAGTCTTCCTCTTTTAGATAGTCGATTGTACTTTTACCATTGTATTTGATTTGAATTATCAATTCTTTAAGGTTTCGAAAACAGTTTTCTATTCGAAAGTGAAAGTGTTATCTTAGTCTTCCTTTCATTTTTGAAAAGAAATTGCTAAAGTGTCGCTTTGAAGAAAAGTAGTTTAGATTTGTACTTAGTTTTCTTTTTGTCATTCTCACATTAAGGAAACTGAAAAGAAAAATACATGCATGTGCATTTGCATTTAGACTACATGCAGAAATTGATTTAGGAAAAGTGCATTTAGTGTGTGCTCTCTACTCTATGTTGAAAGAATCTTTCTCTTCTTTCCTTAGTAGCTAGGATTTTCATTGCTAAAAGAAAATAAACCACTGTTTATCATCTTAGATTGCATATTTAGGAATTGTACATCTACATCATGCGGTAAAAATTGAAGGGAAAACTTCGTAAGAAAGATCAACTGTAAAATAAACCTTAGTGAACATAAAAATGCTTTGGAACCTAATGCACAACATCTAGAAGCCTAGGCTAGAGACATATTCCAGAGTCGTAAAGCCTGCTAACTATCATTTTCATTGCAGGTTGGGTGATTCCTCCTCTTTGATATGACAAGTGCTAGTATGGACTTGTGCTCCCACGTACCATCAAGTATATATTTGGAGACCACAATAGGCTGATATCCTTTATCTTTAGCAAGCCATGTCTGCCGCTCTATCGATCGCAATGCACTGAACACAACATTCGGGAAGATTGACTGCCATACATAAAGTCCTCGATAATTTCTCTATAATTTACCACCGAGGTGTATATTGCAGTTTTGAGATTGGTTTGGTAACCCCTCAATCTAGATTTCCAGAGTAGTCACTTTCGTTCCTTTTCAGACTCCTTAAAAGAAAAGTTCCATCTGAGCACTTGTCACTTCAGGCTCATTAAAAATCGAAGCCGACTAGAGTTACCTTTAGCTTTTTCTCGACTCTTAAAAATTGAAAAAGAAAGTTGTCTCAAAGCGTCTAAAAAATTATTTTTATTTGGAATAACATCAATGTTCCATCGTTGGTCTTAGGTTGAGAAAATGGAGTCCACCAATCAAGGATTTCCCCTTGGGGGAAATCCTAGTCTTTTCTCTTCTTGGGGAGATGTTGGTGCTCCATACATGGCTACATTGTCCCTTCCAGGACTCACAATTGGCCTGCCAGTATGGCTATTCTTGAACTCTATTGTTGAAAACATTGTAATTCCTGAGCAATCAAATTAGCAGCTAGATGATACTAGAGTTGCTCCCCCACCTTGTTCTTCGTTTGTTTCTCCCTCTCCTTCTTCCTCTTCGCTTGGTGAAACTAGTAACATTAAAAACCAAGTAACTAAGAAGAAGAAGAAAGGGAAGGAGAAGAATAAGAAGAAGTTGATGGCGAAAGGGGGAAACCATGCATCATTTGGCGAAAATCCACACATTGCACCATCCAAACCTAAATATCCATGTGTCATTTTCAAAGGAGACCACTATCATCGAGATTTCTCTTGCATCCCATAGATCCTGAGGGACTCATCTCCCTGCTTCCACAATCTAGTGCCTTCAACCTCTGTCAATCATGTTGAAAGTACACCATCAACTAGTGAAAATGAAGTCAATGGACAAAAAGGAAGATCTAAATTTCCTTATAAGTTGTGTGAAGGCGATCATGCCCTCCACCATTGTCCTTTCCTGGATGAAGCTAAAAGAGTCTTGGATAACCGTCCTGCTTCACCGCAGCGACTTCCACTTGGATACAAGAAACTCGTGCCAAGTCCATCGCTAGTTGAAAATCCAACTGACACACCTCTGTTGTTGGTTGAAATGCCTATCATTGAAGATAAACCCTCTGAGTCCACACTAGACCAAATTCAATAGGTGGAGATGGCAGTTGACCCAGTCTTGTCTTCAAAAGGTCCACCTTCAGATGATACAGTCTCCAAAGAGAATGAGAACGACACCATTCAAATTCTTTTTGTTAACACAAAGTCTGATGAACTTGGGGGAAATATACACATTCCTTTATTGTAGGAAGGAAGTTCCTCAGTTCAAGAGATTCATTTGGCCGTTTATTTAGTCCCTCCTGAAAGCAATCTAGTCATTTCCTTTGATTGGAATCTACTAGAGAGACACACCTACCATGTAATGTACCATTCTAGATCATAGTACAAGCTTACAGAATGATCATGGCTGGCACTATCATAGATGAAGGGCCTTCTTTGAGTATCGTTTCCTCAACTTCTTGGAAAGTGCTTGGTTCGCCATCACTTTTGCCAGAGATTCAAAATCTGTCAGGCTTCAATAAAGGAACAATTAGACCGTTAGGGATCCTTCCAAATTTTCCTATAACTTTAAGAAGGAAAATCATTCATCTGAACGTGATGGTAGTCCAAGGGCCTCTAGATTACAATCTACTCCTTGGGTGTGACTACATTTATAGCATGGTAGTTATTGTTTCCTCACTCTTTCAGGTGATGTGTTTCCCATATGAAGGCAAAATGGTCCAACGCGTTGACCATCTTTCATTCCCTAGTTCAAACATGGCTATTATTCAAATTCCATCCCTAAATGGTCACTTTGCACAAGGAATGTCTCATCAACCTTCAATCCATCCGCCTGATGATCGCGAGTGATTAGGTGAATGTGATGAAACCCAGGGGGCACACGCCCTGGCCTGCTTCAGTAGGAAAACCCCATATAAAAGATAGGTTTCCTCATAGGGTATATGACCAGTCTGACACACTTGTCCATTTAGGATATGGGATCAATCTGGAATAACATTCCCTCATTGAAGGTTATGTTATTGGTAGTGGATCCACACCTTTAATCTTTGTTTATTTCGATGGATAGAGGCAAGGAAGTGTTTTGTCTGCAACGTAGATGAAATGACCTTACCTTAATGAAATAACTTCCATATGGAAACCTAGAAACTCTCATTTCTTTTGCCTGGGGGCATGCAAACCTTTTTTACGCAAGTGAAAAGCGACCAGCGTAACTCTAACCCCATGGTTTTTACTAACTTCAACTACTTAAGTTAGCTGATTGGTCAGATCCACCATTCACCTTTGTAAGGGTCACTGGCACCAGAAAAGTAAAGGAAATGTTTTGTACGAAACTGTCCTACCTAACCTTAGTAGTTCATTAACGCTTACGACAGTAGTTGGTCATTCCTAGCTTGCATACAAAAGGCTCCGAAGCAAAGTTTCGCATGGGACAAGCTCCCTAAAAAATGAACCTACTAATGAGAGACATCCTTAGCAGATGACTGGCATAAGCAATGTTTCTACAAAGTTCAAAGCTTGTTAAAAAATAAACCTAGCAATGAGCAGATGTTCCCCCAGAGTTCAAGCTCATTAAAAAATGAACCCACCTTTCGGTAAATAACCTTTGTAATCGCATTGCTATCATCTTTTGAGCCTTGGTCTTGTTCTTACCGTCACCTCCACTCTTTTAGCTAATCATATGCCTCCACTTGGTTGTTTACCCTTTTGAGGAACAACTGCGACGAGTGATTTTGTTAGCCATCGTCTTTACACTGCCATGATTGAAAACTTCCAAACTTACCTAGAACCAGTTGCTACCTAAAAACATCACCTGTTCCTCAAAACTGAGTCTCTTTTAAGCTCTTTTTAGACTCATAAAATATGAAAAGATTGTCGAGCAATTGGCCACTCTAGCTCGTTAATGATTGGAAGTGCCATCCCTCCTCTATATTTTAATCTTTATGGACCTAAGGAATCATTACACAAAAAGATCGAGTGCTCGTCTTTTTTAGCTCGCTAAAGTGATTAGAAAAGTCATCTCTTTCGTATTATTTTATACTTTTTTGGACTTAACGGATTATACTACGAAAAAGGACTATTGGATTTTCCTGTCCGTCTCTTTTTAGAATCTCTAAAACTAAAAAGGACTGAGTTACCTTTGTCATTAAACTCGGTAACACAATAGCGACAAACTTGTCCATACAGACAAGAGCGAGTTTCACTATCGCTAGGCTCGCTAAAACATAGTGACAGGTTTTCCCGAAGGGAAATTTATAGAACAAAAATATGTTATCCTCCTCAAGCTTGACAAAAATAAAGAGGTACTGGTCAACAATGACTCGGGAAAAAAGGGAAGAAAACTTGAAGAACTTCATGGGTAGCAGGTCACTCTTGAACATGACACTTTCACTCCATCACCATGATTGAGTCAAGTTGGGTGATTTCGTTCAATAGCCATATCACCATTAGTCGTCCGTACCATCCATTTTTTGGGTTAATCCTAACATTTGAAGTGTATCTAATATGTTCAAGAGAAGTCGCTCAGAGAATTCACGAACCTAGCTAACGCCTCATCCGCTGCAATACCTTCACGCTCCATTTTTCATGACCACCACCCTGAACCATGTATCATCAGATCGTTTTCACCTCCACAAAATAATTTGCTTCGTTTCGTGTCGTAAATGTGGGATTCATTAAGGTCCTCCTATGATGGGTCACTTCTTGTTGACATCAGCTCATTATCCAAGAAGTTGACTTAGGAACAACCCTTTTAGTACTTTAAAGGTTGCATGCCTCAATGGCAAGTTTCTCACTTCTGATGACAGGTTTACATCAATGGCCTTTGACTGAAAGATTTTGCGTGGTGTTCAACATCGACTCATGTATTCACACCACGTGAATTGTGCTACAGTACCTTGATGGTCATTATCATTATCTGTGATTCCTCTTGCGCCTATTAACATATTACATCATTGGCTGGTAATTAGGTGATGTCTTTCCATGTTCGACACTAGAACATCTTTTCACATGGATCGACTTGTACTTCAGGTGAAGATTGAATGAGTTTTAAAGACCTCGGATCTAGTGTCATCCATCCAGGCTATGATATATTCAGGAAAATAAAGCCATCAAATGTACTCCATGGTTAAATAGATAATCATCCAAGATAAGGGATGATGGCTCTACCAGAATCATCAGTCTGCCACACAGACGATTATCTGTCCTATGTACATGAAAATGAATTTATAAAGCTGAGAATGGGAATGCCCGCCTCAGCTAGATCATGAAAATATTATGAAGATAATGTATTGTATTGTATCTTATTACAGGTCACCTTCCAGTTTGAAAAACCTTGGATCCTCATGATAAAGCATTTCACATGACATCAAAAGATTTATGACCTCATGCTTTAGAGGGCAACTGTTATAGAAATATTTGGGCACTACAACCCCAAACAAATATGTCCATAAACCAAGGGCTTATAAGCCCCTAAAAGTTTTTTTTCATACCCTAAAGGATCAAGGTCAACTGATTACATCCTTTCCTAGAAGTTCCCTTGAAAAAACTATTCAAAACTGGTCAAAACTAGACCATACAGACTGCTCCATGCGAAGGGTGCGATGCATCTCACCTACTACACATAAAGGGTGCAATGCATACTGAAAATCCCTTCTGTAGGGTGTGATGAGCGAGAGCAGACAAATGGAAGAAGCAGTTTGCTAGGTGGAAACCCAGAGAATCTTCTAGAAACTACTCATATGACACTTGCCTCTCTGAATTCGCCTAGGGATGAGTAAGAGATCATGAAATCTCTAAGTGGAACCGAGAACTATCAGTGAAATTACACTAATCAAAAACCCAGAAGTTGACTCACCCATCTACAAACATCTATATATGGATCCCTCTTCCTAGAGATCCAGAGGCTGGAATTTTGTAATTTGTAAGGAAGTGTTGTTGGTTTCTCTTTGATACATTGTATTTTTGGATGATCTAGCTTTTCATGAGGTGAACAGGGCTTTCATGCTGGGAGGATGGTGTTGGATTAGATAGCTGGGTTGTAATCCTCTCTTCTACTACTTCTATCAATAAAGCTATTTGAGTTTTCCTCCATATACTTGTATATTTCTGAATCTTGTATTTGTGTACGCATTTGTATGGTTAATGTACATCTGATTCTACATTGTTTATGGTTATAAATCTCTATGCTTTGATGGTATTTTGCTGCTTTGACTCTATAGGTGTTCTTTGAAGCAGGAAAAGTGAGAAAGGAGTGGTGAAAGCTCTATCAAGGGAGAGAGAAAACATGCAAGGAGCCAAGTGAAATACTGAGGTTGGTGCTCTTTGCTTCTCTCTCATCTATCTCTCATAAGGGAAAACACAAGTTACTTTGAATTGTTTATTTCTAAGATAGCTAGTCGTCTTAGTGGGACTAGCAGATTTTAATCACTAGTTTTCCTGGAAATAGTTTCAAGGGTCACAAATGCACTCATGTAGCCTTGTGCATGCAGTTGGGAGTCTTGGTCATTGAAAAATCTATCCAGTTGAGGCTTTGGTCACCTATGGTGGTTCTTTGACCCCTGAATGTCCTATAAGCCCTATAGGATGTCAAATTGTGGTCAGTAAGTCTCAGTTCTAGGCCCCACTTAATTAATTGAAGCTAGGAGGTGAGGTCATGTCAAAATTGCACTCCATTTCACATTTACCTTGAGGGCTTGTAAAAGTTGATAAATGTGGGGTGGTTGTGTTATTGTAACATTAAAGGTAGAACAAATAGAGAAGACTCCAACAACATTGATGCATGTTCAACAAAGATTTGGACAATAAGGAAATGGTATTTTGTTAATTAATTACTGATTAAATTAGTAATAATGATGTTTATAGTTGATGATTGTAACCAAGAACACAGAGAGTTTTGGACGATGATAGTAAGGAATCTTGCAATAGAGAAGGAGGATAAGAAAATTTCTTAGAAGAAGAAGGTGCGTAAATTGCATGCAGAATTTAGAAGGGAAAAGAGTGCTGAGATGAAGACTCCACATGAGGGAGTCAACAAAAATACTTGGAGATGACTAGGCATGGAAGAGTAAGTATGGTATTTAGAAACAGGTTGATGGAGTTAGATTGCTACAATGGCTTGTTTGTAGCTCATCATGAGTAGGGTAAAGCTCATAGAAGAAGGATATTTGTGACTACTGGGAGTCATAGTAAAGTTTTAGAGAGAACCCATAGTAGATAAAGTCAGGGCAAACTTGATAGAGAAGTAGATGAAATTAAATTACAGCTAGAGATGATGAGAGAACTGCTACAAAAGGAAGAGGAAGATGACTCTCTCGAAGAAAGTAAAATGAAATTTTTTGTAGCTGAGGCTGACGTAAATATAAAATGCTTAGTTTATGGATAAAATAAATGAGTTTGAATAAAATATAAATGCTTAGTTAGATGAAAATCTCAAATGAGTTGAGTTGTAGCAAAGGACAATTGTTGAAGAAGAAGTTATTTGTGAGATTAAATAAGGAGTAAACGTTGAAGAGAGATAGAATTATAATGCTAAAAGAAGACTAATTGAAAGTCTCATGGGCCAGTTGGAACTTGAATATTGGCATGAAGAAAATGTGGATCAGAGACTGGTTGAGAGTCTCAAAAGTTATGTGGACAATCAACATATGATGGCCAAGACGTTAATGAAGGATACAAGCCATGGTGATTTTGATTTTAATAATTGATGTATGAATTCAGGAGTTGTTCCAAATGAAGTGAAAAACATTGATTTTGTCCACTGTAGGGAGGAGGAACAATCTCTAAGTGTTGTTATATATGTTGGAAAGAATACAAAAGATAGTCAAGATGAAGACTATGTGACATGGAAAAATGAAAACATGGAAGAACAACCTAAGGTTGATGAGCATGTGTGGGGTTGTTAATGATGAAGTTTGTAGAGTGAAGGAACCAAGATCCAATAGTGATGAAGATTTGATGGGAAACTTGGAAGCTTTATTGCTACATGAGGGAGAGATGTTGGAAGAAACACAAAATACTTCAAAGTCTCATATTTTTAAAACAGATAATTGGTTTGTGTATGCAAATGCATAGGAAACAATGAAATGGCTTGGAAAATACTTCAGGTAATGAAATACAAGAACCATTGGAGAGGACTTGTAACATTGTAGTGGAGTAATCATGTAAAACATTGTAGCATAATTGATGTTTTTAGAAAATTGGTCAATGAATCCAAGGACAAAGAGTAGAGTGAATTACAACAATCCAAGAGATGATAAGGATGAGTTTCCCATAGATAAAATACAATAAAAAGGAGGCAACAATGATGATAAATTCTAGTAGAAAATGCAGAGAGTTGTGAAAGTAGTTCCAATCAATTATTATCTTGATGTGCCAATGGAGGACAACAACAAATTTCAACTAGAAAATAATTCCATACAGAGGATAGGTTGGATGTGGAAATAGAGAGAATAACGGAGTTGATGTTGAAGAAGCCTCAACAGAAGAGGTATGCGAGGAAGAGGAGAATAAATGACAACATATTACAGAGCGTAGAGCAAGTTTTCATCAACAAAGGAGGAGGGATACTACAATAGGAGAAAATGGTAGAGAAAAAACCTCACAAGGAGAAGGACCAAAAATAATATAAAGTTTTGGAACATGGAAGATTCACTTCATCAACACATGGTCAGGAGACCATGAATATTTTTCACCTTGGGAGTCTGATGGAGGTGCATAGACCGAGCACAAGATGTGAAAGTCTAGACAAGAGCTTACCAAAGTGATGGGATGGTCACATGGTAATGCTAGGAGGAATTTTTAAATTTTTTGAAAGAAATTGTAAATAGTTATATTACGAAGTGAGTTTTGATTTTTAGAAATAAGATGGAGAAGTTGTTTTCTAATGTAAAAAGAAATTGTTTTCACTTTCCATTATTTTGTGGAGAAGGGGAAACAATTCACAATTTGTGACTCTTGTTTGTCATAGTTCGTTCCTTTTGGGAAACAGTGAGAAAAGAGTGTTTGGAGAGGAGAGAAAAAACATTAGAAGGAGAATCTCCCGAGTCAGGAGAAGAGAGAGGAACTTTATGTTTCTCTATGTAACTAAAATTCTGAAGTTTTCCATATGTTGTACCTTCAATCTATGTGAAAGGAAGGTATTTTTGTGTCAATGGCATGATAAACAACAATCTGGGGTTGTAAGTTGTGTGAACTAAAACCCTGTTGTTACATTGAATCAGTTTATGTCATGAAATGTTCTCAATTCATTATTTATTCATGTGCATTTGGTCATTTTTGGGACCCTATAATTTGTTGAATTGATTGATATTAAGAGTTAGTACATTTTGGCTTCAACTATTGTGTGATTTATTCATGCATCTTTTGCATTCTTGTTGTAATGGTTTCAAAACCCATGGAGGAATGTTCATTGTGTTCTAGAATATTGGTTGTGTGGTTTTATGTTAGTGATTGGGCTGTTGTTATAACAATAAGACATAGTACCCTGTTTGGAATTCAGGAAAAAAATAAAATTAAACCCTATGGATTCTATTGTTGTGCTTTTCCCATTTTCCTTTTGACTCATGTTGTATGGAACGTGTCACTATGTTTTAGAGTAGTGAATGTGTGAGATTTACAATGGTTTGAATGTTGTTACAGTGAAACATATCACTTTGTTTTGGTGTACAGTAAAAAATACCCCTCTGATTGATTTTTGATTCGACAATTTGTATGATGTTGCAAATTGTAGTGAAGACTAACACATTCAATAGTTCATTGTGTCAATGAGCGAGTCAGGGATGTGAAAGTCGCTTTGGGAAGAGCGAGTCGCTTCAACTTCCCGAAAATTGCTATACAAGATTTTAACGAGTGTTGCAAAATTATTTCGTAGCAAATGATGCTACAAAATTATTCTGTAGCGACTCGACAGTGAATTAGAAATGGATGCTACGAAATTATTTTTGTAGCAACTGGTAAAAGAATTTATGGGACTGTGTTTTGGTTGAAGTTCCCTTTTGGCCTATTTGCATATTGCCTAATTGCGTGGGTATTTTTTTACTGTTGAGCATTGAATGTGACAAAAGGCAGAATCAATTGTTATATGGATGGGTTAAATTGGTGATATTGGCGTCGAGAAGACCTTCCTCACCATTATTTATGTTCTATATTTATATCTGAAAGATATCATGAATTCATATTTAAGAATTGAATTTTCTTTTATTGTACTTGAAAAACAGAGATGAAATAATGATATTATTTCATCACTATTATTTGTTATTTAAAGAAATCTATATCATCTAAAATGATTTACTCTAGAATTCAAATAGAAATTTCCCAAAAATATATATTAAATTTTTTTTACCTATATTTATATATAAAATATTATCATAAATTATATTTAAAATATTTATTTTCTTTTTAATTTAAAAAACAAAAATAAAAAAATTAATAAAGTTTCATTCATAATTACTCTTATAAAAATATAATATTCATAAGAAAATCTATATAATCTAAAATGATATATTGATAATCAAGGGGATTAGACTTCTACTCTTATCATTCATATATATGTTAGTTTTCATTACGCTAAAAAAACTAAATTTTCTTTTTTATTAAATAATTTTGGATCTTAAATCAACGATTAATTTATTAATCCATACCAATTTAATCCATACCAATATTCCTCATGATTTTTTTTTGGGAAAATAGTTGATGTTAAATATAATCATGTACTCTACAGTTTACCATGTTTAACCATGAAGTGTCATGATACAAGGAACTCTTCCCCAAACACATATATTTGCCCTTCCAACTAAATCTTGTATATTGTGTTTTCTGCATTAAAAAATATTTTTATGGAATGCATTTCTCAAGGACTATTTATTTTGTCGCCATGATAAGAGCATTTGTGTGGATAATATAAAAAATATTTAAGTTCATTTAATTTTATATTTTTAAAATCGAAAAGTGAAAGAATAATTATAATGGTATGACTTTAAAAAGATCTATTAATTTTAAAATATTTTAAAGAAATTTCTTATACATTTTATAGTGTTAAATGATGTAGAAGTTAAATGATAATTATAGTATGGAATAAATACATAGCAACTGTAAGACTAATAATTGTTGAGAAGCGGCGAAACAATTACTGAAAATAAATGGTCGGAGGTTTATAGTTGGTAAACAAAAATAAAAAATGTTGATGGTTTTGTTATGTCGATTTATTTAGTTAGTGTAACCGGTGGAGTAAAAATGTGCTAGTTTTATTTTATTATTATGTTGTTTTGCTATTGATGATATTTTATTATTGTTGAATGTTTTTGTTGGAGTACGATAATGGAAAATTCTAGGTTGTAACCATTTAGTTGTTGGAGAATATAATGAATGTGCTTTACAGTGGGAGTTTGTTTTTTCCAGGGTTTTTATTAGGAAATTGGGATGGTAATGATATGTTTTTAGGAAATTGGGATGGTAATGATATGTTTTTAATTGGTTTATTTTAGATTAAGGTTTTAAAAAATTTAATTTAACTATCTATAATATTAGGTAGATGGTACTATTAAATTTCTATAGAATATTTTATAATATTATTTGTAGTATATAAAATAAAAAATTAAGGTTATTTTCAAAATAGTTATGTATTTTTTCTATTTTAAAAAAGTTATTAATTAAAAAAATGTAATATGAACAAGTGTCATATCAAAAAGAGTTGTGGTTTTTTTGTCATGTGGTATTGATAAATGATGATATTGACTCATGATAATTGTAACAAAGCCTATTTATGCATTAAGAATCTCCACGATAAAGTGAGAACAAATCTCTATGGTTAAGAATTTTGTTATATGATTTTCTTAAATGTATATGTGTTTAACTTATATTTTATTTTTTTTATCATCAATAATAATAATAAATATTTAATTTACTTATTTGATATGATTTTTTAAATTTTAGCAACTTCAATTGTTCAATGAAGTGTTTGTTAGAAAATTGGAAAGAAAAACATGAAACTGAATTAACTAGCAGCTCACATGTGAGTAAGCTGCACCTGGAGACTACATAAACTAGAGCGTACACTCTCCTCTTTAATTAATCAAAGATGAGACAATAAATACATCTCAAAAGAATAGGGATCTTAGAACAAACTCCTACAACCTAGGAACTAATCCTAACTGAAGGAGTTATGTTACAACCATGTAAACATTTCTCCATTAATACAATATAATATTAATTATTTTCAACTCTCCTCCTTAAAGGAGAAAGGATTATCCTAAAGTGTGAACATCCCCCTAAAGAATTCAAACTTCACTTTCCCAAGAGGCTTTGTAAAAATATCAGCCATATTGTCACATGTTTTACAATATTCAATAAAAATTCCTTTTGACTGGACCTTTTCTCTTACAAAATGAAACTGGGTATTTATGTGTTTCGTGTTCTTATGAAAAACTAGATTCTTCGCCAGCTTAATGGAACTCTCGTTGTCACAATTTATGACAGTCACTTCTTTCTGCTCTTCTCCTGCATCATGGAGAGGCCTCCTCAACCAAATAGCTTCACATGCTGTTGCGCATACTGCTTGGTCCTCGGCTTCAACTAAAGATAAAGACATAATGCTCTGCTTTTTACTACTCCATGCTATGACCCTAGATCCAAGACTAAATGCATAACCCGTGATAGATCGTCAATCATCCAAGTTACCTTCCCAATTAGAGTTTGAAAAACCTGCTAAAGTAACATCATACGTATCAATGTATAAAATACCATAATCATAGGTACCATGAAGATACCTTAGTACACTTTTTTCCACTACCAAATGACTTTCGAGAGGTTTATACATAATCTAGCTCAACACACTAACATAGTAAGCTAAGTATGGTCTAGTTGTAGTCAAATATATCAGACTACCAACTAGCTACCTATACAAAGCAGCTTCCACATCCTTAGAGCCATTGTCTCTACACAATTTTAGATTTTGCTGCAAAGGTATTGATGTTGTCTTACACTATTCCATTTTGAAATTTTTAAGCAGTCCTCTAACATACTTGCCTTGAGTAAGGATAGTCTGCCCATTGTCTCTCCACACTTCCAGACCTAGACAATAATGTAAACTTCTAAGGCCTTTCATCTCAAAAACCTATGACATTTGCAATTTGATTTATTTGATTAATGCATCTGCATTACCTATTATAATCATATCATCCACATACAAGGAAATCAAAATTATTTGTCCCTGTTCATCATACATGGTATATAGATTTGGATCATTCTTACTCCTATGAAAACCATGCTGTAAGAAAAATGAATCAATCTTCTCATACCAAGACCAAGGTACCTGTTTTAAACCATAAAGGGCCTTTTCCAATCTACAAACTAAATGCTCTTGCCCTTGTTTAACAAACCCTTCAGGCTACATTACATAAACCCCTTTTTTTAAATCACCATTTAAAAATGTAGACTTAACATCTAACTAATGTAGCTTCCACTGATGTTTTGTAGCTACAACAATTAACATTCTAATAGTATTCAGTTTTCCTACAGGAGCAAAGGCTTCTTCATAGTTAATTAGCTCTTTCTGTGAATAACCCTTTGCTACTAGTCTAGCTTTAAACTTTTCTATACTCCCATTTGCATTAAAGTTAGGTTCGTAAAGCCACTTGCAACCTATGGGTATTTTTCTTTCAGGAAATACAACTAGTTCCCAAGTATTATTTCTGATTATATATTCAAATTCTTTGTTCATTGTGGTCCTCCACTCATGAGATTGACTAGATTCTTTATAATTTGTGGGCTCTATAAGATCTAAAATGTTTGAAATTGAAGCATAGCCTCTCAATCTAGCTGGTACTTGAGTTTTCCTATTTGATATTCTTGGTAATGGACTCACCTCAAATCTATCTGTTTCAGACCTTAGCGGGCTTCACTAACTGATTACATCACCTACCTCTTCCTCTTTCTATTGATGTTGTTGTTGTTTTTTCTATTGCTGCATGTCCTCACTGCTTTCTTCCATCAACAATGGAATGTCCCACTCTTCAAGGCTATTCTCCTTATTCCCTTCCTCAGTTTTCTCATGAAATAACACATCTCGACTCACAAAAACTTTATGAGTCAAAGGATTGAACAATTTATAAGATTTAAACTTAGTGCAGTATCCTACAAAGATGCATTTCATGGCCTTACAATCAACCACTTTCTATCATTCTTGGGAATAAAAATGTAAACTTTGAAACGAGAACTGATATGATTACCCGTTTCATAGAGGTAGAAAAAGTGTGACCCAATTTTTAAAAGTGGTGATGCAGAATACACATATTTTTTTTTAGCATAGTTTTTTACACTTGATTTTTTTTAAGTACATTAGTTCTTAGAATGTTAGTGATTTGCATGTTGATTTTAAAAAGTATTGATCCTGCATCAGACACATTTTTTAAAAGAACTATTTTTTGATTTTAAATTTTCTAATGCATTAAATGTGAATAATTATTTTCTAAATTTAACAAATTTTGAAGTGGTCTTCTTCTTCATATTTTCTTGTTTTTATTTTAATTTTTTTTTTTTGTAGTGATGATTTTATTTTTTTTCATAGTTAAAGAAGAAGGTCAATATTTTAAAGTTTCAATATTCTACATATTTATATATCGTTAATTAATTTTCAATGCACATCAAATAATTGTCTCTAAAAAACAATAATTCTTAACAATTGACATAAAAATAACCATTTTTAACATAAAGATAACTAAAAAATTACACATTTTGATAATCTTTTGCTAGAAATGACATGTGAAAATCACAATTTTTATCGGAAAAATTTCAAAAAAAATGGTTAAATAATAGTAGTGTTTTTTTTTATTTTTAATGAATTTCATGTCAAAAAATAATAATAATCACAGATTTTTTTCCAAAAATAATGATTCACAAAAAATTAAAGCGAAAATCACATAATACAAATATTGAACACATAACAACATTAATTGAATGCTTATTCTTCTCATAAAATGTCAAAGTAAAAAACATTACAAGTATAATTAATTAATAGTTACAAAAAATGAGCTTGATTTCGAAGCATAAATTAAATTTAATCAACAATGTCATGTAATCCAATCTCTTCATCCTCTAGAGTTTCATCATTGTCTTCTCCCACAATATTTTCTGCTTCATTTTGCTCGTTTTCCTCTTCTAATGGATCTATGATTTTTGCGCATCTCCCAATGTATGGCTTTCCAATCATTCCATGTAATGGTGGTTGAGGTTCCTTTGCCTTTTTTTTCAAATGTGTTTCATTAAAATCCCTTTTCTTCAACCCAATTTCTTGCATTGCATCTGGAAGAAATTGAAGAGCATTAATTCTTTGCTAAATAAATTTGCACTGTACTGGATCTTTTTCAATGACAATGCAATTTCTTCCTTTTTGTAGGCAACATGCTAGTGTTGTACCTAATTATCAAGCATAAAAGAAATAATGAAGTAAATTAGTATAATGACATATAAATAAAGAAATAAGATATTGAAATTCAATTCTATATAATAAAACTTACTTGAGCCAGAAAATAAATCCAGAACCCAATCTCCTTCATTTGAACATATGTCTATAACATAATTAATCAATAAGTGTGGTTTTTGATAAATGTTAGTTATCTCTCCTTTTGCTTCTTTGTCTTCATATGTTAGTTTTCTCACAACATCATCATAAATGAGTACTTGGCTATGACTATTTTCATCTACCCGATTAAAAAGCATAAACATATAGCTATCATCTTTTGCCCAACTATTAGTGTGGATGATCTCACAATAATTTAGAAATGGTTGATCTTCATGGTTAAGAAGATTTGACTTTTGCTTGTAACATGAAATAGTAAAATTTCGATTAAATTGTACATAAATGAATTTTTTAACATTAATCAAACATACATTTACAACGTCTTACCATGTAAGCTGCATCCTTGAGTTTGTTCTCCCCTTGAAGATTGACAATAACATTGTCAATTGTGTGTTTGAATGAAATGTCACAATTCTCCATAATGGTGATGATGTGACTTCTACAAATCCCACAACCACTTTACTAAGAGCTTGATAAGTATAAGGGTCACTATCGTAGTCAATGTTTGGGATATTGAAACCATGGGGAATATTTGCAATAACTAGGGAATACTCCCTTTTAGGTATGAGTTTAGCAATGTATTCACAGTTTCCTTGTATTACTTGATATTGAATACTGTCAAGCCCATTCCAAATGAAATGAGTAAAAGTTGAATCAAGTTCAACATTCTTAAGACGCTGCTTCTTCAATATATCGATCTTAATTTTTTCAATAAAGGTTTTGAAACTATCTGGTGCTTCATTTGCATCCTTCCTCATATCTAATAAAACAAACAAATATATGTATAAGTTATAAAATAAAAATAATATACAGATGAATAAAAATGAATGTATAAATAAACATTCATTTTTAAATGTAAGATAAAAATCTTTTAGAGTTGATGTAGAACTTGAATTTGGATAGTTTCATACAACATCATCTTAACTATTTTCATTCAACAATTTAACCATTTGTTTTTGTATTTTCATGTAAACTTTGTGACTGAATAGATAAAGTAAAAAAAAAAAAAAGTTAATATAATGATATGTATAAGAAATTCTACCAAGAACAATATGTTATATTTAAAAGGAAATTATAATCTAGAAATAAGTAAAAATAATTCAACAGACTTACTTTTGAAAATCCTCAGACATTTCCTCCAATGGTAATTCCCCTGAGCTCACATGACATAATATTGCTTTGACAAGCTTTTCATCCTTCACTCCTTGCGTTGTTCTCCAAGGTGTGATAATCATATCTTCTGGACGCTGCTTCATTTCAGAACCTGATTTATTGTTTTTACATATCAATGGTTTAGACCTTTTGACCTTTTGGTTTTTAATGCCAATGTTCTCCCACATGCTAAAAATATCATTAATCAATTCCCATATTTCTCCAGTTCTAAATGCCAACTGGAAAATGTTATCAATACCTCTGAAGATATGAGTATTTACTATGCCTCCCTTTGAATTAATTTTCTCCTCAATTTAATAGCCTATTTCTATATAACCTTCCTTTTAGAAATCTACAATAACATATATCTTATCCCCACCACATTTTTCTTCAAATTCACTATGAATAAATATAACCCTTTGGATGAAAGTCATAGACACCATATATTCATTATCTAAATTATGATCCCATGCCAATGGCTTTGCTTTTGTATCTGATAGACCAACATAAATGATACATTTCAATGTTTCAAAACACGGGTTATTGGGATATTCCTCCATCAACTGCCTTTGAGCTTCTACATAATGGTTCCCCCCAAGCACATAATAATTGTATTCAAAACATTTTGACTTATCAAATTTTTCTTTGTTGGGAACCTGAACTGGATCAACAAGAAGCACATAATTCACCACATAAGCATAGTGATTGTACCTCATCAATGTCTTCAAGTTGTGAACATGCAGGTGGTGTAGCTTTTTGATTTGATATTTACATTGTCCTTCACTTGCCTTATAGATTTGTCTCACATTAAGCTGAAATGTATGATCACCCTCAATTAAGTTTCTCTTTGTCAGGTCTGTCGAATGACATTTTGTTTTGTTTTAATAATCTCATCCTCTAAATCATCTCCCAGTGTAATGATTTCCCCGCTTTCTTTTGAATTTTCACTAGGATATTCATTTTTGGTAATGGCTACTTGAGAATATTCAAGTTTACTTTTCTTCCTCCTAACATTCTCATCATTAACTAGAACAAAGAAATTCCTGGGCATTTTTACTTTTGCACTTTTATGGCTCTTCTCATTTCTAACATCAGTTCCAATGTCATATTCAGTAATGACAACATATTCTATAGTGTTAGTTTCAACTTCCTCATATTCAAAAGTAACCTCTTTACCTTTTCTAGATTTATCCACTAGAGAATTTTTTCTTCTGATCTCTTGGATGTAGTTTTTTAGCATCGTGAATTACTAATTTTTACTTATTTTCCATATCTTCTTATTACCCTAAGTAGAAACCGGTGACAACATTCATAATATATTTCTCTATGAAATGAATGCCTCCCAACATAATTGAAAGACTTTAAACAAAATTATGTCAAAAAAAATATCATATGTAAATAAAAACTTATAAAAATATAATGAGACGGTTACAATAACACAAAACAAAAATATAAATAACAATACTTATAATATCTTATGTAATATCATTTACAATTTGTTTAGACAACTCTGTAGATACCTCTCTCATGTCATACAATGAATATGAGAACTAATATTTAATCTTGTCACGTGACTTGGGTGGTTTTGTAAGTATATAATCAACTTCAGTGTCTGGTATCAAACACATGTCTATGACCTTTCCCAACAGCTCATAAATTCCACTATCATTAGGGATATGAACATATAGATATTCACACATCTTTGCCTTCTCTTTCTTTCACATACCATGCATTTTCTGGAAGTTTCACTTCTTTTGATTTCTTCCAGTATGAAATTATTTTTTTATCATTTGAGGCATTTGATAGATTTGTAGCTATCGACTCAGGTTTGGTTCAGTCAGCAGTGCTTTTTGAGGATCCACCTTTAATTTTAGTAGTCTTTGATCCAGAAAGATTCACAGAAATCCTCTTTTATGCCATTTTCCTGCAAAAAATATACATATATATAAATCAATAAATTACAAAAAACAATAGCTTAAATTAACAACCAAAACGATAAAGGATAAATAATTTTGTAAAACATAACCATTTAAAAAAATAAATAGATAAAAAAATGCAACCCCTTGCCACCTCAACCCCGCAACTCAACGACCCGCCAAAGGTGGCGTGTCAATTACACCCAACCTCTCGCCCCACCTCAACAGCCCAATGATTGGCCAGCCCCTTTCTCCATCCCGAAGGCCTAACATCCAGCCAAGGTGGGGCAGGGGGGTTGGGTGCCAGCCCCCCCGCCCCACCCCAATGACCGAATGATCGACCGGGGTGGTGGATCGATTCCCGAAATCGACTCACCACCCCGGCTAGTTGTTGGATTGCTAAGGTAGGGCGGGGGGCTGCATCACATCAATGCTTTTTAAGGTTGATTAAAAGACTTGGAGCAAATTTCTAGAGAAGCTGCATTTCTATTAACAACATATTCAACAGAATATTATCACATTTGAAAGCTTGGCTTCCCTTTTGGTGTGTGCAAGTTTTAAAATTCAATACATTTAATGATTTTTATTTTTTTTAGAAATTAAAACTTTACATGAGGCAAATTTACCCACTATGTCTACAGTGGGCATGGTGTGGCCTGATTGTGCTCAACTGATGCCCCAATGGGCCTGTGGTGGAAGGGTAGGGAGTTGGGCACTAGCCCCCCCCCCCCCCCCCCCATCTCACCTCGATGGCCCAATGGTACGCCGCCCCTAGCTGACCATTGGGCACCAGGGTGGGGTAGGAGGTTTGGCTCCCAAGCCCCCCCGCCCACACCCCAATGGCCCAATGATCCACTGAGGTGGTGGGCCAATTCTCGGAATCAGCTCATCAACGTGGTGGGTCATTGGACCACTGGCGTGGGGCAGGGGGCTGGGCACTAGTTCCCCCTCCCTACCCTGGAGGCCCAACAACCTATCGAGGTGGGGTGGGGGGACTGGTGTCCAACCCCACACGCCACCTCCCCCGCAACCCAACTAGGTGACCGAACGGCCCGCCGGGGTGGCATGCTGATTCCGAGAATCGCCCGGCACCTTGGTCGACCGTTGGGCTACCTGGGTGGGGCAGGGAGCTCGCTGCCATCCCCCCACTCTACCCTAGCTGCCCAACGACTAGCTGGGTTAGCAGGTTGTTGGGTCGTCGGGGTGGGGTGGGGGGACTAGTGCCTAGGTCCTTGCCCCTCCCCCACTGGCCCATTGGGCCATCGGTGAGCACGATCAAGCCCACCACACCCACTGTGGACGTAGTGGAGAAATTTGTCTTGTCCAAATTTTTTATTTCTAAACAAAAAAACTAAATTTCATTACACCTATTGAATTTTAAAACTTGCACACACCAAAAGGGAACACAACCTTTTAAATGCGATAATATTCCATTGAATATGTTGTTGATATCAATGTGGCTACTTCACAAATTTGCTCCAAGTCTTTTGACGAACCTCAAGAAACCTTGATTTAATGTGAGGAATAGTGATAATAAAATTTATGTTATAGTGGAAATTACGGAATTGCAAAAAAGTTTGATGGATGTGAGGAATAGTGATAATAAAATTTATGTTATAGCGGAAATTACGGAATTGTTTTACCGAACAGTTAATGTGGGACTAATTTGTTTTTGTAAAAATTTTAACATGTAAATTTTGTTATGGGGATATAGGGAATTATGGTAAAATGAACATTACAGAATTGTTTTACCGCACAGTGAATGTGGGATTAATTTCTTTTTATAAATACTTTAACATATAATTCTTGTTATGACGATATATTGAATTATGATAAAGAAAACATTAAGGAATTGTTTTAACGCATCGTGAATGTGAGATTAATTTGTTTTAGAGGATATAATAAAAATTAAAAAAATCATTCAGTTGTCTAGTAAATATTATATAGTTTAAGTAAAAAAATATTTTAGGTAAAATATTTAGTGTACAATTTTAACTTAAAGATATAGTTTAAAATATTTATTTCATAAGAAAATTTTAGTTAAAATTTTTCAATAAATTGTAGAAGAAAATTATGGAGGAAAATAAAAGAAATGAAAGTTTTGGAGGGAAAAATTTTGGCAAATATTCTTGGAGAGAAATATTCATTCTTTAAGCTATATATTATCATTAGGAGAGAGTGCATTTGTATCATTCAACCTCTTCAATTTGAAAGGCATGGATTCCTCTGATAGTGAAGTTTCGCTTTGTGAAACATCAACATCTTAGTCACATAACAAATCTACTCGTATTGATGAATATAACAAAAATTCTTCCACTATGAATAGAGAGTAAAATATTCCACTTAGTCCTAATCCTAAGGACTATGAGAGCAGCACTGATGAAAGACAGGATGAATAATTTCAAAGAAATAAAGAGTCGTGATCTCCACTTTGTTCTAATCCTATGGAATATGAGAGCAATAGTGATGAGGAGCATGATGAAGATTTTAATATAAACAAAGAGTCACGGTTTCCACTTAGTCCTAATCCTATGGACTATGAGAGCAACAATGATAAAGAGCATGATGAATAATTTCAAATGAACAGAGTGTCATAGTTTCCACTTAGTCCTAATCCTATAGACTATGAGAGCAGTAGTGATGAAGAGCATGATGGAAAATTTCATATGAATAGAGTGTCACAATCTCCACTTAGTCCTAATCCTATGGACTATGAGAGAAACAATGATGAAGAACATGATGAATAATTTCAAATGAATAGAGTGTCACAATATCCACTTAGCCCTAATCCTATGGACTATGAGAGCAGCAGTGATGAAGAACATGATGAATCATTTCAAGCAAATAGAGTGCCATGGTATCCACTTACTCCTAATCCTATGGACTATGAGATTAGCAATGATGGAGAGCATGATGAATATTTTCAAATAAATAAAGAGTCGCAGTTTCCACTTAGTCCTAATCCCATGGATTATGAGAACTGCATCGATTAAGGCTAGGATGAAGAATTTCCAATAAATTGAGAGCCACATTTTCCACCTAGTCCGTATAGTAAGGACTGCGAGAGTAGTAGTGACGCAGGAAAAGATGAAGCACTTAGTCCTAATCCTAAGGACTATGAGAGCAGCAGTGATGAAGGGAAGGATGAAGAATTTTTAGTAAGTAAAGAGTCACATTTTCATAGTAGTCCTAATCCTATGGACTATAAGAGCAACAATGGCAATGCACATGATGAAGAATATCCAATAAACATTGAGTCAAATTTTCCATTTAGTCCTAATTCTAAGGACTATGAGAGTAGCATTGAAGAAGGGAAAGATGAAGAATATCCTCCAAATCAGTATTTCAAAAGCATAGATGAGCATAGTGAGGATAACATTCCTCATAATGATGATGACAATGCTTATACAAATGATGATTCAAGATGGAGATGTTGCCATGAAATATTGTATTGAGGAGTAGGAGCAGACCTTTTCGTATCAATCCAATATGTTCTAGTTATACCAAGGGTAGAGCAGAATATCTGACAAGAATAAGTTCTATCAACACTTTCATTTCAAGTGAATGTTGTCAAAAAGATTTTTAGGAACATATGGATTTCAAGGTTGCATTAGAAAAAAGGAAGAGATATTCGTTAATGAATAAAAACATGCAAAATTCATATTTAGTGGGGTGCATGCAATCTACATTGTTAGGTTATGATTATCATATTGGGTCTTTATTTATCTATAGAAAGGATTTCAAAATGTTTCATTCAATGGGTAATTTTCGTCCATCAAGAATCCAAGAAAATTTGTAAAAGGATCCCACATTTTATTGAGGAGTACGTCATAAACGACAGTTTGAGACATTATCAAATACTGCAATGTCATGGATGAAATATTTATTTTCAAAGCATGGAGAGTGTATACCAAATAGAGAGACAATACATATTCTAGATAATTTTTCAAGACACGAAATCTACAACTTATACAAAGAATACGTAGAAGGTCCTGAGGGACATGGTCGATTTATTACATATCAATATTTTGTGAAGATATGGAAGAAAGAATTCAACAATGTCCATATTCCTAGGAAGACAAGGATGGGGATTTGAAGTACATGTGATTCTCTTAAATAAAAAAGGGATAAATGTGAAGGGTCAGAAAGAGGTAAGCATTCATAAATTTAACTTTTAAAATTGTATAGTCATCAACTATGAAAACATATTTCTTAACGACATGCTTTTATGTTGTGTATATTCCATTGTCAAAGCACTTCACGAGAATCGCAGACAACAGACAAGTGAAAGGAAAAGGTTGTACAAGAATCCAAATAAGTGTTATGATAATCTAAATAAATATTTTGGTTTGATAATTGATGGTATGGATGAGAAGAAAACAATTCTACCACATTTTGTTCGCACACCGAAACATTTACAGGAGGAAAATTTTAGTCAGTATCACTTGGTCAGTTGTATGGTATTCAATGGAAAAATGTTGCCAAGGGTATACTTCACAACTCCAAATAGTCATAATGATGCAAATCTGACAATAACCATAATTCATGATGTTCTTTCTCACTGATCTTAGTAATCTTCATGAAGTTTTGTATCTACAATTGGACAACACTTGTCGTGAAAAAAAAAAATCAAATTGTTTTTGGATATCTAAAAATGCTTGTTGAATTGAGATCTTTTTAGAAGGTAAAGGTTGGTTTTCTTCTTGTTGGGCACACTCATGACCATATTGATCAAATGTTCAGTCATTTTTTAGTCAAATTGAGGAGGAAGGAATTTGTGATCTTGCTATCATTAATTGAATGTATTAAGAAATCATACATGCTAGAGCCTACTTTTGATGTGTTGGAAGAAGTTGTTGACATTTGAAGGTTTATTCTAGAAGCGCATGGTGAAGAGAAATGCATTGAAAAACTTAATGAAATTAGCTTCCAACATCAATTTTGTATCAAAAAACTTGATGGGAACACACTAATCTAGGGCAAGAAGTATTCAACTACTGCAGAATGGGCACCATAATCAAGTTTGACATTTTTGAAGTTCATTCCATATCATCCAATATCTGCATCAAATATATTTCTATTACAATCAGTTGTTGAAGTTCATAATGCACATAAACAAAATAAAGATATAAATTATTTTGATTTCCTAGAAGAAATTAAAAAATTAGATATACATATGAGTACTTTGATATTGCTGATTTAGTTTGGTGGGAGTATTTTTTCAATAATCAAAGTGATATCATTTCAAGAACAACGAATGAAGATATACCTTTGAAAAATCCATTTATTTGGCAATAAAATGTGTCAAATGAACATGAGGAAAGAAACATTGTTGAACAACAACAATATCAAGGTATTATTAATTCTTAACAAGCAGAGGAAAGAGAAATGTCTATTGGCTCCATAAGATCTCATGCACAACGTGGAGCCATGGAAGACCTTTACAGGGGTTCATTACAGGATATTAAGGAGGGTCTCATGATCGCAATGCTAGCAGATGAAGATCCCAATGGCTATCCATTATGGGTCGCTAAGGTTATAAAGGTCATTACAGAAAATGAAGATGTTGAAGGTGTTGAAGTAAATCAATATTCCACAAATACACACCCATTCAATGGTGTGTATAAGCCAAAGATAGTAGTTGATAAAGCAATTGGTGCAAAAGAGAAAAAGAAAGGGTACAAATATAAATCGTCGCCACACATACCTCTTAAAATTGGACGATGTTGACATACTTGTTTATGACTTCAATTTAACAAAGAGAGGAACTCTTTACTTCAAGAGGATAGAGATTCTGAAGAGGTTGTTACCAAAAGGAATAGTGTTGAGATGGGAGTATGCTGAAACCAGTCATAGATCCAGAAGAATTTTGAAACCTGAAATGGTGGGCATGCATCTGGAATCGGGAGGGGCACTAGTTTATGAAAGAGAAGAATATGGAACATATTCATCTATATCCAGTCATTCATATAAAGATATTAATTCTAATGGTGTGCAAGAAAATATGAGTGATTTTGAATAATTTTCTAAGAGAATTTATATAACTGATGTTTGCATTATATCTTCAAATACAAATTTTGATTTCCATATGGTGTTAAATGAAGTTATGAGTCATTTTTATGTTTGTTGGATTATATGTTTTAATTATGATGATTTTTATTGTTTGGAATATTTACAATGCAACAATAACTTAGAGAAATTATGTATGTTTCATTCAATCTACAAGTAATGACGTTTTGATGAATTTAGTCATGTAATTTATTCATGATGTCATCGTTTTTAATTTTATAGTTGAAAATTTTCCAATTTTTTTTATCTTTAATGTCGTGGTTGAAAATAATTAGAATTTTAGCGATCTTTAGTGTCATGTTAATATATGTTTAACAACATGAATGAAAACTAATAGAATTTAATGTGTTTTAGATCCTATTATTTTATCTTTATCCTCATTACTAAGAAATGTTGAAATTATACCTAGGAAAGAAAAATGTTATTCTACCAAAAACATTAATGTGTTTGTTTCCTAAAAATTAGTTTTTTTGCACAAAAAAATCGGTTTTACTGCTATTTTTTAAAAATGTTGAAAATTGACCCTAAAAAAAAATCATCATTCTAGTATACACACTTTTCATTTTTAGCAGTGTTTTTCATGTTTTTTTGGGGATTTTTTGTCGAGAGTTACCATTTTGAGTTTATAGTCTCGTTTCAAAGTTTACATTGTTGAATATGGGCAAAGGATTTTGATCCAAAAACCCTTAAACAATTCACCGCAGGATTATATCCATAAAGTGCTTCAAAAGGAGTTTTGAAATTGAGACATTTAGTTGGACTTCTATTTTTCAAGTAAACTGCAGTGTTAATGGCTTCAACCAAAAAACCATTGGATAGAACCTTACCTTGAAGCATACTTTATGCCCACTCCACAAGGGTTCTGTTCTTTCATTCAGCAACTCCATTCTGCTGCAAAGTGTAAGGTGATGTGTATTATTGAATAATCACATGATTCCTACAAAATTACATGAATTCTCCCAACTTGTATTCTCCCCCTTGATCAGAGTGGAGAACCTTAATGAATTTCCCTATATGCTTTTCCACCATATTCTTGAATTCTTTACAGCATTGAAATGTCTGACTCTTCTTTCCAATAAAATATACCCAAGAGAATCTAGTGCAATCATCAGTAAAAAGTAGAAAATAATATGCACCACCCAACGACCTAGTCTGCATAGGTCTGCATATATCTGTATGCATAAGCTCCAGAATATCTCTTTTCTTCCTATCAGCATTCAAATGAAACTCTTCTCTATGAATTTTCCCTAATGCACATCCATCATAATCTAAATGAAAATTCTGAAAAGCAGGTAATCCATCAAACATATCTTGTTATGCTCTTAACCTGCAAAAAGATACCCAAATACAGAATATGCGAAGAAAGATACCTAGAACATAGAATAGTGAGAGTCAACAGCAAACATTTTATTATTCAGAAAGCAATGTTCACTGGCCTCTTCGAGGGGGCAACCTCCAATAGAGCAGAACTTGATTCAAAAATAAGACACGATGCTCCTCGCAGGGAGTCTCTATCCTTTATATATGACTCATACATGCAATACCATGGATCAATACCATGGGTTTTATTAATACCATCTATCTAATACCATGGCCCATTTGCAACTAATTGTGGTCCCTTCGTTAGTTGTGGGTTAACGACTTACAATTATTAATATGGGCTTTATTGACTCTTTACTATGACGTGATCCCACTACATAAATAAGGGGGTTAGCGTGGGACCCTAACATGCCCTCCCCCTTAAGAATAGCCTTGTCCTCAAGGCTGAAGCTGCTGAAACTGCTGAAGAATAGTGGCTGGTTCCCAAGTTGCATCTTCCCGAGAGGTGTCTTTCCACTTGATGAGGACTTCCCTAATCACGCGGCCACGCAGGGGCCTTTCTCATGTGTCTAGGACCTGTTCAGGTTGGAGCCCGATTGACCCTTCCTCGTCCAATTCAGGTAGACTGGTTTGAATTCTGCAATTGTTCCCAATCACTTTCTTGAGGTATGACACATGGAAAACTGGATGGATTTTTGCAGTATGCGGCAAAGCCAACTTGTAGGCTACTTCGCCAATGTGCTGAAGTACTTGATATGGTCCGTAAAATTTTGGAGATAGTTTCTGACAACCCTTGTCTTTGAGTGATGTTTGCTTATATGGTTGCAGCCTCAAAAATACTTGATCCCCTTCTTGAAATTGGCGCTCTGAGCGATGCTAATCTAGCTGTTGCTTCATGCAGTTTTGAGCTTGATGAATATTCTCTCTAAGATGGGCAAGCATGGTTGCACGGTTTTGTTGGAGTTGATCCACTGCTTATACCTTTGAGCATCCCTTGATATAAGAAGTAGGGGAAGGAGGGAGTTGACCATATACTGCTTCATAGGGAGTCATTTTGGTGGTGGCATGATAGTTGGTGTTATACCACCATTCTGCCAGAGGTAGCCACTGTACCCAAAGGTGTTGTTTTTCTGAAGTAAAACACCTAAGGTAGGTTTCTAGACATTTGTTGACTGCTTCATTTTGACCATCTGTTT
>APFE031667547.1:89922-124246 GCA_000404065.3 Pinus taeda
GCGAAGATCCAGCTTAGTGAAGAATTGAGCCCCATTGAGTTCATCCAGCAAATCATCAACCACCGGGATGGGAAATCTTTGACTGTCAACTTATTGAGGGCCCTGAAGTCCAGACACATCCACCATTCCCCATCTTTCTTGAGTACCATGATCACCGGTGATGAATAAGGACTAATGCTAGGACGTATGACACCTGCTTCCAAAAGTTCCTTGATTATTTTTTCTATTTCATTCTTTTGGGTGAACGGATATCTGTAGGGTCACACATTTGGGGGTTGGGCCCCAGGAACCAAGGTGATGCTATGATCATGTTCCCCTCTCGAGGGTGGAAGCTCATGAGGCTTGTCAAAGCCCGACAGATGGTTATTTAAAATATGTTGCATCTTCGGATGAATCGGCAGAGACTTGGTTTCGACTGCCTGGATGGCATTAAATTGAGCTATAACTCCATGATGTCCCTTTTTTAGCAATTTTTCCATCCTATGTGAGATGATGATAGAGGGGGCTCCCGCCTGGAGTCCATGGAGGGTATGTGTGGAGTTGTTCTACTTAAAACTCATATATAACTCCTGGAAATCCATTGTGATTGGCCCAAGAGTGCGGAGCCATTCAGCCCCTAGGACAATGTCGCACCCACCCATGTGTATTGCAAACATGTGGGTCTTCAACTCATAATCCCCCATTTGAAGTTTGACATTTTCACAGCGGCCTTCACATTTCATTGTGCCCCCATCCACAATTTGGACTTGGAAGTTAGAAACTGCTTGTACAAAACAATGCATTGCTTCCGCGACTTTTTGATGGATGAAATTATGTGTACTTCCACTATCAATCAGGACTACTACTGGGCGATGTTTAATAAAACCTCTGATTTTGAGAGTTTGAGGTGAAGAAATCCCTGCGAGAGCATGCAGTGAAATAATTGGTTCGTCAGGGACATTGTCCTTTTGGTTGTCTTCTTCTACCACCTCAGGTTCCTCAAGTGGTGGATCTTCCTCCGATGAGCTGTAATCAGTGGCATCAATTTGAAAAAATTTGGGCTCCTTGCATTTGTGACCTGGGGAGTATTTTTCATCACAGTAGTAACATAATCCTTGCTTTCTTCTTTCGGCCATTTCTGTAGGTGACACCTTTTGAACCTTAAGTGTTTGAGTCATGCTATAAGCCTGTGGGGGGCGACCCTTGGCGATGAAATTTGGGCGAGTGTACTGGGCTGCTAACACACGTTCCACATTACGAGCTACCTTGCAAGCCTCCATCCATGTGGGAGGGTGGTGCAGTTGGACGTGGGCTTTTATGGCCTCTTTAAGACCGCTGATAAAACATTCCGTGTAGAACACATCTGAGAGACCCCTAGTGCGGAAGGCTAATGCTTCAAAGGCTATAATATATTCATCTATTGTGCCAGTCTGTCGGAGCTTAGTAAGACGGCCCAAAAAGAAGATTCCCAGTCAAAGCGTTCTATAAGAACTTTTTTGAAGGTGTCCCAAGTCAAAAAAGGTGCATTGCAATGTTGATGCCATTCCCACCATTGCCACCTTTCATTGTCCAAGTACATGCTCCCCACCATAAGCTGAGTCTCATTATCTGAGATGTTATTCAGATTGAAATACTACTCCATTTGTGCTATCCATGCTACTGGGTGAGAACCATCAAATTTATGCATATCCAACTTGGGAGGTCTCGGACAGGATTGTTGTTGGGGGCCCCAGAGGTGAAGAGAATGGCTAGACTCACCCTCACTGTGTCCATTGCCAATATACGCCTCCTCATGGGCTTCCTCCTTGCCCTTCGGGATTAAGCTCGTTAGTCTGTCAATCTGAGTTTGGAGGGATTGCAAGGATTGTTCAAGTTTGTCCATCCTCTCATTGGCCATAGCTTAAGCTCTAGTTTCTACCATGCACCGACCTGATGTTCTTGAAATTTGGGACCACCAATTTTTTTTTTTCACTAATAATTGAATGGCACCAACGTGCTCAACTCGTCATCCTCATTCTGAAAACTCCTAACGGAGTTTTACTCCTTCCTTAGGAATACTGCAGTCGCCAAATCCTCAAAATGTCAATGCTGCCAAAATTCCTGCGAAAGTCATGCTCTGGTATAGAAACCCCACACAACTACTCAGATCAGGTGGATCTGAGAGATATGAATGGTGAATCGAATAGCTCTGAGCGACTGAACAGATTGCTGCCGCAGATCTGATGGATCTAATAGATCAGACTGATGTCAGCTTCTGCTGCACCCCTTTGCGCGAGTGGATCTGGCAGAGATGATGCCCGATCCCAAGAGGGAAAAGGGAAGTATGGTCTCGAGGAGTGTTAGGTGCTACAGATCACAATATACATAAGGGTCTGACAGTAGTACTCGACCCAATGTTTCAGGGCTCTAACTAAGGAGGATCAACCATACCCTTAGCCTTACAACCCGACTACCCTATCCTACGGGCAAGTAATCTCTCCTAGTGTTGTTCTCGGTGTAGTGTAGCAGCAAGATGGCTGACAGTTTATCTATGGCTAGGTTGTAGAGGAACTAGGGGGCTTCCGATATACCCAGAAGGTACTTGGAAGACAGTCCGTACGCGGTTCTGTCTAATGCGCTACTACTTGAAGGGGTACCCACAGGGGTTACAAGGGAGTCCAACAAGCATGACCACCTGATGAATTTCCTGTGTGCATGCCTCCCCAAATCCGCAGATTTATGCGCTCAATGATAGATCTTGTGGTTTAAAGATGCCAGAACACGTCTCTAGCCAAAAAAAAAAAATTGCTAAGAAATGGAGATCCCATCGGCCCTCGAAAGTTCTCTGATACCACTTGTTATGCACTTAACCTGCAAAAAGATACCCAAATACAGAATATGCGAAGAAAGATACCCAAAACATAGAATAGTGAGAGTCAACAACAAATATTTTATTATTCAGAAAGCAATTTTCACTGGCCTCTTCGAGGGGGCAACCTCCAATAGAGCAGATCTCGATTCAAAAATAAGACATGATTCTCCTCACAAGGAGTCTCTATCCTTTATATATGACTCATACATGCAATACCATGGATCAATGCCATGGGTTTTATTAATACCATCTATCTAATACCATGGCCCATTTGCAACTAACTGTGGTCCCTTCATTAATTGCGGGTTAACCACTTACAATTATTAATATGGGCTTCATTGACTCTTTACTATGGCGTGATCCCACTACATAAATAAGGGGGTTAGGGTGGGACCCTAACATATCTTTTCTTTGTAGCAACATGAGATCTTTAGGTTTAGATGACCGAATCTTTGATGCCAAAGATTCTCAATTGTTAATCATGTTGAAGATAGAGCTTGGTGTGGCATTCTCTCGACATTAAACCTATACAAACCACCCACATGCACCCTTGATACAGCCGGTTCCTTCTTTCTGTCCTTGATGACACGATATGATCTGAAGAATTTGACTTGTAGGTCCTGATATGCCATAATTGAAACAGAGGTCAAGTTCTTCTTGATCCCGGCTACATACATCACATTTTTAATATATTTGATATTACCATCAAGTATCATCACTAAAATATCATCGTACTCGTTGATTTGATAACTTCCGTCATTACTTAGATATATGTTAGCTCCAAAAGTAGTTTCTTCAAAATTTTCGAACCAATCGCTATTACCTATCGTATGTGAAGGCACACCTGAATCTACGAACCATATTTCAGACAATAGTTGAAATAGCAAATCAACTACAAATAATTGAAGATAATTACTATGACCTTCATTGAAAAAATTCTTTGAGTTTTCTCTGTGTTTATTTCTAGCCTTATATGTTTGTTTCTTAAAACAAAACTTAGCAAAGTGACCGTTTTCACACAGTAAAAACATTTAATGTTAGATTTATTTGGAGACATACCTCTAAATCGTCACTTTTGAAAAATGCACCTTTCTGACCTTGTGGTGGTTATCGTTTATACGAATTCTTCTTCACCATCAGAGCAAGATCGACACTTTGTGGTCTCAAATTCTGACACCGCTCTTCTTCTTGTATCAGGATTCCTGTTAGCTCTTCAAATGTAGGGGTTTTCTTCCTTGCAGACAAGCCTATGATGAACATGTGGTATTCATCCGTCATCCCGTTAATTGTAATTGTGAAAAGATTAGAATCAGAGACCTTCTCCCCAATGTCTCCCTATATTTCCTTCTGGTCCTTGACCCATACAATGAATCTGACAATGGATTCATTCTCCTCCATCCTCATGGAAAAAAAACTTGTCTTTGAGCGACAAGGGACGATTGGTGTTTTGTGTTTGGTACAGGTTCTTGAGTGTAGTCCATATATCACTGGATGATTTATAGCCTATGATATATGAGATAATATTGTCTTCAACAGACATCTTTAATAATACTTTCGCCTTATTCTCCCTTTTATCCCAATCTTGCATTAGTGCTGCCATGCTACCTTCTTCCATGGTCATCTTCAGCTCATCACCACTAACGATAGACCAGGTGCTCGATCCCTCAAGCAATTTTTGTAGCTTGAATTTCCAATTGGTATAATTGGTCCCATCAAGCTTATTAGACTCGTTGAGATATTCTTCTGTAAAATTGTTCATTCTAGACTGATCAAAATCCCAATCTCTTGATCTATAGGTGATTCTCAACAAGTGAACAATTACAGGTTAGAAAAAAATAATGTCAAAACATACCAGAACCTTTGAATTGATCACAGATCTACCACAAAATTGCTCGATCTACCTCTGATCTAGTTAATATGCCATGAATCTACCACAATCTTTGTGTCTACAAGTCAGATCTACCACCACACTACTCGATATGATGCTCAGAACCATAAAAAACACGCCATCACTCTTTTACACTGAAAAACAACGATGATTTAAAATCACTCTAAGGAGAGGTTGATCATCATAGGTTTGACCTTGAGATCCACGATGACCATCGCTTCTATGAGGCCGAAAGACGCGATGATCGCTTTGTGCTCAACTGGAGAAATATTGATGCCCATGAGAAAATAAATTTCCCCTGCGAGTAAGGCATGCCACTCCTACCACCTAGACTTCAAAATTGTGAGCACTAAGGCTTGTTTGTTTCCACTGGGGCACTATAGCCATGAAGGCTCTATAGTCACTAGGTTTCTAATGTAGCCAATAAGGTTCTACAAGTAAATCAAGCTCACCAGATCTGAGCTTTGATGCCAATGTTAGAAAACTCGAAAGAAAAATATGAATTCAATTAACTAGTAGGTCACAGGTAAGAAAGATGCACCTGGGGACTGCACAAACTAGAGCGTACGCTCTCTTGTTCAATTAATCAAATATGAGACAATAAATACATCTCAAAATAATAAGGAGCTCAGAACAAACTGCTACAACTTAGGAACTAATCCTAACTTAAGGAGTTACGTTACAACCATGTAACCATTTCTCCATTAATATAATATAACATTAATTATTTTCAACTATGTTTTGATGCTTATTATGGATTTATGCCTATCAACATTTAACAACCATTTAATTTATCTTTTTATGCTAGCTAATATCTTATTTAATTTGTACACATTATTCTCTCCTAAATTAGTGTAGGAAGCATATTCTACACTTATGATTCCTTTCATTTGGTATCATAGTCTGATCGCCCCATACCAAAGGCATTAGGAATAGTTTGTTTGATATAGTATTCATTTAAATGGGAGCTTGTGTAGAAGAAAATATCTTGTTGTATGGAGATGAAGAAAACATCTCGATTAGAAATGGAAAAGTTTAATGATGCTAGCTTTGCACTATGGAAGCTCAAGATGGATGATTTTATCACAAATTAAAATCTAAAGGTTACAATATTTAGAACTAAAGCCACTACTATGAAAGATGAAGAGTAGGTAGTGTTGACGAAAAAGGAGAGAATCTTGATTAGACTTTCTTTTTCCAATGCAAAATTATTGGAAAATTTTGAAGTAAAAAATGTAGTATCTATCTAGAATAAATTAGGGTATTTGTATGAGGATAATTGTTTAGTTAGTATTTTTTCTACAAAATCTTCGTTGTTTTATTTGGAAATGGATGATGGCACCTTCATTATTGAGCATGTAAATTCATTTAATGCTAATGTGACCCAATTGATAATAGTTACAATGATGATGGGTGAGAAGGATCATTGTATGATTCTTTTCCGTTTTTTTCCAAATTCATGGACAACCTGATAATGGATATTATAAGAATTATAAAAACATTAGTGATCGATGAGGTCATGTCTACTTTACTTTCAGAGGAGGTAAGGAGGAAATCTTTTTAATCTATAAATGAAGTTTTCTCTACTCATGGAAGAGTGAAGGAGAAAGGAAAGAAGAGAAACAAATGCAAATTCAACTCCCACGAGAGACATAAGTCTCTTAGAAATCTAAGGGAAAATGTTGGAACTATAACAAGGCTAGGAATTTTAGAAGGGAATACAGGGAATATAGGAAGAAGAAAGAAAATAAGAATTATAATATTGATCCTAAAAAAGCTTCCTAGTTGTGCGGTGGAGAATCAAAGATGCCTCAATGTTAACAATCCATATAAGATAAAGTGCATGGTTATTAGACTCTAAAGCTTCCTTCCATATAAATTAATGTATCATAATTATGATGGTGGGATGGTAAATATTGGTAATGACCTTTCACTTAGAATAAATGGAAATGGTAGATTCTTAATAAGATTCATTGATAGAAGAGTAAAGTATATTAGTGAAGGTTTGCACATTATAGTTTTGGCATGGGACCTAATATCAATAAGTACAATAAATGATGTGGATGTGTAGGTCGTTTACTTTCTCAAAGGATGTAAGATGGACCAAGGAGCTATGGTACTTGTTGAGAGTGTTTGTGTGGGAAATTGTTCTACATTGATGTAAGAACTACTAATTGTAATAATTCTTTGATTTTTCTCATGGAAAGATCTATAAGGTAAATGCCTTCACAAAAATGATCTCCAAAATATTCTATTACTTTAGAAAGAAATTTAATTATAAACAAGACAATGTAGGCATCGTATCAAAGGTTGGGTCATATATGTGACAAGGGTCTATAAGCCTTGAAAAAGTAATTTTTATTGATGGATTCAATGATTGTTCTCAAGAATTTTATTTTTGCAAGCATTTCATATATGAACATGAAAATTATGTTCAATTTTATTCCATTTCTCATAAATCTTTTGGGTTGTTGAACTTAGTTCACTCTAATGCATTTCATCTAGTTTAACTTTCTTTGATTTCAAGAGCATTGTATGATATTCCATTCAATGATGATTATTAAAGAAGGACATGGTTATATTTTCTTAGAATCAAAATTTAAAATTTAGTGATTTTAAGGAATTGTAAGCTAGTTTTCAAGATTGGTAAAAAAAAATAAGGTGTTGAGGGTTGATGATGGCCATGATTTTTTATTTTTTTTAATAGATTTTGATAAGTTTTGTAAAACTAAATATCATTAAAAGAGATAAGGAAACTCTACATACCCCTTAGTAGATTAGATTAATGGAATTTTGATGGGGAGAGTTAGGAGTATGTGATCTGAAATTAAAAATGAAGGTTTCATGAATTGTTTTGCAAGCTAGTTTATGTCTTTTAGGAAATTGATCATGATTGCAAAACCACAAAAACTAAAGTAAATTTTGCATATTTTTAATACATAAAATTGACAATAAGCAACATCAAAACACAACAAATTGATGATGGAGTTCACCCCTCCTGGGCTATGTCTCTGGGTCTACCTTCAAATGGTGGCCTTTTTTTTATTATACGCTCAAATTTTTAAATGCATTACAAGTATCAACTTGAAAAAATAATAATACCATTGCATCTAGTATGCACAAAAATCCCTGTGTAGGCTCTTCTTAGGCTCAAAAAGTCCGAAAAAATGGACAAGATAGGCCTCCTTCAAACTACCTGCAAAATACTCTACAAACTAGTTCACTCTACAAAATTGGCCATAAAATGACTCAGTGGTGTGTTGGTATGATGATCCGTTGGTACCCTGGAGGTCTCAGGTTCGATCCAAAATTATCAATGTACTTGGTGTTTTTTGGTTATAAAAAAACTATTTTTTTATGGGTCAAATACCTTCCGCCGAAACTTATGCTCCTTGTCGATCATATGGCATTACATGTGTTTATTGATAGGAATTAGGATTGGAGTGTGGGTATGGTGCCACATGCCCCACCCCTCAACATATCCCTGTGGTGGTGATATAATGTGATATGACTTGGTGCTGACACATAACTTCCGTGCATTCTCCTATGTGCCTATCGATGGTTACATTGCGTCAATAAATGATGGGTTGGGCCAGTCAACTACACCTAATAGCTCGACCCTCCCCAAAACCAAAAAACCCAACGAAAATAAATATAACATCACTACCTATGTATAACAAGAACCACTCATAGCATAACCATAGAGTGGTTTGTTGGTATGTCGAAGTTTGGTGGTTCGATTCTTGTAGAGCCTATCAATTGCATAACAAAATGTTGGCTTCATCTAGAATTCCATGTGATGCCTAGGGATTGAGCCACGTGTCACTCCATGATTAGCCCATCCCTCAAAGCCTTTAACCAATAATGATGCATCAAGTGTCCCTGTATAACTGGTCCAAGTGTCAACTTCTGATTGGTTCTTGTATTACCCAGTCAGTAGATGATGTTATAATGAAGTCAATGTGACATCATCGTATTGACTACCATGTGGCATTGATGATCTTCATTATTGCAACAAGAATGCTACAACTCCCAAGGCTACCGACTTTAATTATCAACAAGGGGTGCGTACAAACTTAACAGGTATCAGCACTATATGTGCAACATACAATGTGTCCTTCATTTTCTGTCATGAGAGAAAAGAAATGCTTCCTATTTGAACGAATGAAAGACTAAATTTAAAAATTCTTGTAAAGTAACATGAAATCCTCTATCTACTTATTAACATGCTTTTCTTCCAAAAGAACCCTAGTTTAACCCTATTTGTCACATGTAATGTTTTAACTAATCTAAGCATGAAATCTGATCTAGAGAGTACTAACTACTGTGTACATTTGTAAATATAAAAGAACTCATTTTTTTAAACTTTCTTCTTTATAAATGCAAATGCTAATATTTCCTTGATCTTTGGCAGGGGAGATAGGTGTGGAGGAGGAGGGGTACAATGATATTGATGGCTTGGAGGTCAAGTAGGGGACTAATCACAGCTTCAATAATAATTTTTCTCAATTCTGGCTCAAAATAGGCCACTACAAGATTTCCTACAAGATGTACTAGTTCTCCTACAGGATCCCCTGTTTTACTACAGGATGTTACAGATTTACTATACGAAATTATAATTCATCAAATGACCAAGAAAATCAAATCCAAATTGGATGGGCCAATTGTTTTTATTGACTAGGATGCCTTGGGTCACCATTCAAAGTGGAATCACTCAAATAGACCTCTCTTAAACCATGATAAAAAATAGCAGAAAATTACTAGTCGAAAATCTAGAAATTCGAGAACTAGTGAGCTAGTAAATATATAAAATTCCTAATGTAATCAACTGAAAATCCTATGAGGGAACTAGAATGATTCTTTGATCTAATTCAATTGAAACCAAATCGATTGAATCTTGTTAGCATGCTCTAAAAAATAGTAGAAATTTATTGTTCTTTTCCACAAAGGAGTTCTAGAAATCTAGATTTGGGAATAAGAAAGCTAATACAAGTAGGTCAATGATTACTATGACCTTACAAAAATTTTCCAAGGATGAAATTATCCTTGTGATCCTTTAGAAGAAATTGCATCAACAATTTAACCCAATCCTACAACAATAAATCATTGATACTAAATGAAGAAATGGAAAGAAATAAAAACAAGAGATGCATGTGAATAAGGAGTGAAAAGAAGGAAAGAAAAAGATACAAAAGGGCTCTAGGGCTCTTGGGATGGTGAAGGCCAAGGAAAATCAGATACCTATGGAGGAGAACAAGATTTAGAAGCTGAAAATGACACCAATCTTCATTATTTTCATCAATACAATTACATCCCTGTAAGAAAATACAATGGAACTGCAGAAATACGAGTTCTCTCCACAAGAACACTAATGAAAAATCTCTCCCTAGAGGCAAATTCGACTTGGTACTTATAAAAAATGATTAGGAATCATTCCCCATGAAAGGAGGAAGCTTTCCCCAGGAAAATCCCTTAATTATTGGATCTAGTTCCTAATACTAGGAATCTGCGTTAAATGGCAGGATACATGTTGGGTAGTAGAGGCCCCGCGTAATGGTTTTGGGGCTTAAAGTCTAAAAGTTAGGGTAATAATATTGTAAATTTATGAAATTCATGGAGCATGAAATGTAATAGGTCAAGTCAAGGGGTTGTATGCCAAAAAATAATATAGAATAATAGAAAGTAAGTCGGTCTACGCACAGTTCGCGGACCATGGAAATGTATAAATAGAGCGAGGCTCTAAGGGTAGAAGGTAGCTTTTGTTCTGGGCTAGATCTGATGTATTATGGGTTGGTAAATACAATCAGAGTTCTGCATCTGTAAGCTGGAGTTAAGGGTGTCAGTGGGTAGATAGAGGCTCTGTAGCTGTGCGCACGGACCCCTGCAGCTATGTGCGTAGGGCAGAAAGAAGGTTGTATTGGAAAGAAGATATTAATAAATATAAGTTGTTTCTAAAATATCATGGATTTGTTTTATACATTTGTTATATGAATTTATATCTTTTTATAATTGCACACACTGGTTTTATGGTTAAATGTTTGCTTAAAGGTTGTACAAGAAGATCAGATATATAATAGTAATAAAGTACACCCGTGCAGATCTACACGGTAGCTTGATAATAGTACAGAGTGGCGCGAGGCCACAAAACGGTTTGCGACCCCTCCAGACCACATCAAGACATCCCAAGGGTGCGGAAACCTAGTTCCAGCACCCTCCCCTGCTACCTCGGGTGAGACCTCAGTCCACACTCCATGGGATGTTGCCAAAAGGGCTAGTAGCTGCAGGACTTGTTTGGCTCATAACTCTTCCAAACCTAGGTCAGGGCCCAATAAGCCAACAAATGGCTCCATTGCTGGGACTGGGATCTGCCTAAGGGATGGTTAATGTTGGGAGTTTGGAATCCTGTGAAGAAAGAGATTGATGATTGATTGGATCAAAAGTGGTACGAGTTTGTAGGTGGCCTTAGTACACCTGTGCACAAACCAGAAGTTTAGCATGGTGAATGCAATCAAGTTGCTCGCATTCAAAGAAATAGGAAGTGAAGATCCAGAACAATTTTAGTTTGTAGTAAGAGTAGTGTTGGAAGCACATAGAGCTACAGATGATAATATTAAAAAGGCTAGCATGGTAAGTGCACTACAAGATCGTTCTCTGACTTGGTATATTAAGCATTGTAGCGATCACCCCAATGCCGCAATAGTAGAGATCCAGGATGTGCTAAAAAAGGATTCCAGTCGGCCAAAATTGGAAATGTAGTTGATCATTGGGTTCAAGGAGATCGTGATGATGCCTGGTGAAACTCCATGGGATCTGGATCAGAGGTTGAAAGGTACAATCTGCGAGGAAAACATGATGCTGACAAATGCATAACACTGCGCGTGGTTTGTACTGTCATTGACACCACATCTAAGGACAGTGCTATCACAATAAAAGATCTCAACCCAAGTTGAAGCATTGGAGATAACGATGAGGTTGCATGAAACTCCAATACAGGATCCAAAGTTCGGATTTCATCACATCCACACGCAAATACAAAGTCTATGCTTGGAAATGCAGAGTCTGAAATAGGAAAAGGTGCCCAGGCCAGAAGTAGGCGAAGAAGTGTGCTATGTAAAGTGTAAAGTCCAGGGCCACGATAAGGATCATTAGCCAATATTCACAAACTACTTGACACCAGGGGGACCAATGCCATTGCAACCAGAGGCATAAGCAGGACTAAGCGTGACACCCTCGCTCTGGTGTGAAATTTGTTAGGTGGGAGGAAAGCACAACAAAAACAATTGTCATCTACTATAAAAGTTTACCCAGACCCCCCAGCAGCTATTTTGAAATTTTTATAGATCGGTGGGCTATGATGAATGAGGCTATTATAGTTATGAATTACTGATGGATTGCACCCATGGCTACAGGATGCAGAATGAGGTGCAAGGTTCGGATCCAGCTACGGCAATAGTGTGTAGTGGGTTCCTAGGGCAAGGACGAGGATGGGGAGGAATGGGGCTAGGAAGGGGCCGTGGGTAGCTAATCTGTTACAACAGTGGAGGACCAGGGCACTACGAGTGAGATTCTACCAACCCGACCAGAATATTGTGCCCCTACTCTGAGTAGTTCGATCATGAAATGATAGATTGCCCCACACTGATATCACAGTTTTGTGAGAAAAGGGCAGCCCAACCTACAGCGACGCAGAACATCCAGATGATGAGGTCCGAGCCATGCAAGGAAGACCCTAACGTGAACATGATGCTTAGAAGTGGCATGGCCATGGGGGAGGATGAGGGGAAACTAACCAAGGAAGACACATGGATTCACAAGGAGACATGTCTACAAGCTAGGAAGAGCTTCGCGGAGGTCTCTACCCCAGGTAGTAAGGATCAACTCGAGCCAAAAAGGGATCCCTCGATGCTAACTACCTTTTTAGGGACATGCATGAAATTGCTTCGTGACAATAGGGTGGTCAAAGGATTACAAGTGTTGATAACTAGGTGTGCAGGGTCGGGTGAACCTCACGTGGTTCGAAAATTGGGGAAACATGCTTCATGTACTAGATGGGAAATGTGATTAACGGTGTAGATTGGCAACTATGAGATGGATTTGATCATTGTAGACTTAGGATCAGATGCAAATGTTCCACATAAACAAACTTGGGAGTGCATGGGCAAGCCCTCACTACAATGGTCTCCTATTCAATTGTGGATGACGAATCAACATAAGATCCTGCCCATGGGAAGACTGCAAGGAATTACAGTAGATATAGAAGGTGTGAGCACCCAAACAGACTTTGAGGTAATAGAAATTGTGGATGAAACTAGCCCTTACCCTGCGTTGTTAGGGATAGACTAGGCCACTGATATGAATGGGGTTATTAATTTAAAGAAGCAGGAAATGATATTTGAAAAGAAGTCACTCTGCATAGTCATTCCGCTAGACCCAGCTGAAGGACCACATTACACTGAACCTGTGCGTGACGAAGCAAGTGATGATGAATTGGATTGTATCTACAAGATTACTACACGAAATCAAGATTGGGTCAATCCAACTGCAGAAGGAAGAATATCATGGGGCCATGCAGAGTCTTGCACTGAAGATTCAAATGAGGAAGATGAACAGTGGCATAATCGGTTGAATGGAGTGACCACGTTAAATTGCAATATGGTGACTAGGTCACTATATTGCATAAGAGCTCAGGATCACGAACTGCAAATGTATGATGGGCTGACAATAGAAGATGAATTCCTGACCAAGTTTGAAAGTGCGGTACGAGAGCACCAATGGTTCAATGCTTTGAGATGGGCATTGTGCGCGATGTCTGTGCATTGGTGGGGAAAACATGAAGGAACCTTCGAAGATTGGCACGGTTGCAGGCGCATGATGCAGATAAGATTTGGGAAGCCATAATTACGAATAACTGAGAAATATGATGGACGTGATGACCCGTGCATGCACCTTACAAGATGGGTCCAAGCCTATGGAGAAGAGCCTCAACTTGAGTGGGTACACTTATTTTATCATTCCATGGATATCATCGAAAGGAACTGGTACACTGAAACAGAGCTTCGACATGGTACAAGCGAATGGGATATCTTGCGCAAAGGGTTTTTCTTAACATTCTTATTTGAGGACCAATGGATGGACACTATTGACGATGCATTGTAAGTAGTAAAGGCTGTCATTTTCAAAGTACCATTGGAACTAGAAGAAATAGTGCAACTAGACTGGTCACACTAGCTGAGCTGGGCCCTTGACTATTACAATGTACAAATTGAAGATGATGAGGATGATCCAATAAACATCAATATTCCAAAAATAGAAGGGAGTCGCGAGGTGCATGGACCAATGATCGAGGACCTCGACATCACCGTGCCATTGAAAATGAAACAAGTAAACATTGGCACGGAGGAGGAACCGAAGTATGCAACACTTGGATAAGGTTGTTGAGTTAGTTCATGAATATCATGATTTATTCCCGACCAAAATCGCAGAGCTAAAAGGAATCCTTGACGACCTCAGGAAGATGAAGATAACTCTAAAGCCAAATGCAAAGCCAGTCAAGCAGTGGCCCTATCGGTTGAATCCAAAATATAAAGCAAAGGTTCATGAAGAATTGGATAAAATGCTTGCAGCAGGAATAATTGAACCAGCAGAGGAATCTGACTAGGTCATTCCTATGGTTGTAGAGGAGAAAAAATAGAAGGGAGAAATACGCATCTGTGTGGATCTCAGGAAGCTCAACAATGCATGTGTTAACGATCTGTTCCCAACACCATTTACAGACGAAGTCCTGGAAAATGTTGGAGGAAAAGAAGCCTACTTCTTTACGGATGGTTTCTCGGGGTACCACCAAATTAATATTGCACTAGAGGATAGGAGTAAAACAATGTTTGCTATTGAATGGGGTTGTTTTCAGTATATGGTGATGACTTTTGAACTAAAGAACGCGCCAACGATATTCTCACGTGTTGTGGTAGCAGAATTCAAGGAATTTATACATAAGTTCTTAGAGGTATATCTTAATGATTGGACCATATTTGGGCTAGTTAAGAAACATATCATGAGCTTACGGTTAATTGTAGATACTTGCTAACGACACCAGATTGATCTAAATATAAGGAAGTGCACTTTCCTCATCCCCTTCGGGAACCTGCTCAGCCATCTGGTCTACAAGCAAGGCCTGATGGTAGAGCTGACAAAGATTGTTGTCATAGTCAATCTACAAGTGTCGTGAAGTGTCAAGCAGTGGCGCACCACATTGGGACAAACTAGCTACAATCGAAAATTCATCAAGAGCTACATGCAGATCACGACACCAATGGAACAGTTGTTGAAAAGGGACGCTACTTATCATTGGAATGAGGAATGTAAAAAAATTATGGAAATGCTCAACGAAAAGATGGCATCTACTCCTACATTGGTCTTTCCAAAATGGGACATCGAATTTCACATGCATCTTGATGCGTCGTGTATTGCGTTGGGTGTGGTACTCACACAAGAAGGAGCAGAAGGAATTGATCACCCGATCACATTCTCAAGTCGACGATTGTCCAAAGCTAAGAAGAACTACTCCACTATTAAGTGTGAGGGATTTGCAATGGTATATGCACTCTAGAAATACCGCCACTGCCTACTCAGAGGACACTTTAAGATGTATACTGATCACTTTATGCTAAAATACCTAGTGAATAAGCCTATTCTGGGGGAGCGCATTTGTATATGCTTGTTATTGTTTCAAGAATATGATTTTGAAGTCATCGTAAAACCGAGGCGTCTAAATGCAGGCCCTCATCACCTATCCCGATTTGAGAATGGTGAAGAACCCACAAACTTGGAGGAGGGACTACCTGATGCACAACTTTATGCAGTACGTGTCGCGGATGGCCATTTTGAGGATATAATCCACTTCTTAACCACAGGAATCACACCACAGGGGTATTAGGTTCAACAAAAGAAGGAATTGGTGATATGCGCAATAGACTTTACTGTTATTGCAGGACACCTCTACAAAATGGGCAACACTGAAATATTATGCAAATATGTATCGAAATTTGAGCGAGGACAAATCCTTGCTAAAGCACTTGGGGGGGTTGCAGGAGGACATTATGTAGGACGCGCCACAACACAAAATATTCTTTGTGCAGGACTATGGTGGCCAACTCTACATCAAGACTCCAAAGCATACTGTCGGGCCTGCGACGTATGCCAACGAACAGGGAAACCATCACCGAGGGATGAGATGACACTCAAGCCACAAATGACGCTGCAACTGTTCGAGAAATGGGAAATCAACTTTGTATGGCCTATCACACCTCCAAGAAAGACGGGGGCGCGATATATCATCACTGTGACAGAATACTTGACCCGATGTGTGGAAGCACAGTCAGTTAAGGACTGCACAGCCACTACTGCTGCAAAATTTTTGTTCGAGAATGTGTTAACACAGTTTGGATGTCCAAAAATACTAATGAGTGACTACGGAATGCACTTCCTAAATGAGACTATCAACACGATCATTGAGGAGTTCCAGATATATTATCAACAAAGCACACCATACCATCCACAGGCAAATGGGATTGTTGAATCTTTCAACAAAATCTTGAACACTGTGTTGAAAAAGGTATGTAATGCGCAACCGAATGATTGGGATTTTCACATACATGTTGTGCTATGGGCATATCGGACAACGTGCAAGAATATGACAGGCTAGATGCATTTCCGATTAGTCTATGGAAAAGAAGTCGTCTTTCCAATGGAATACATTGTACCCAGTTTGCACATAGCAGCTACAACAGGCATGGCAGACCACGTGGCTTTGGAAGAGAGGATCGCGTAACTGGAAGAACTTGAGGAGGAATGGTTTCTAGCAGGATTTCATCAACAGGTATAGAAGCAGTGGGAAAACGTTTGGCATGATTTCCATATCAAGATGCGCACATTCAAAGAAAATGATTTAGTATTACCCTATGATAGCAAGTTCGAGAAATTCCTTGGAAAAGTATGCATGCATTGGTTGGGGCCCTATGTAGTACAATAAGTCATAGATGGGGGTGCGGTCCAACTTGCCAAGCTGAATGGAGAACCTTTCCCCAGCAGAGTAAATGGTAGTCACCTGAAGCTCTACATGGGTGAGCCAACTGCATGACTAACCCACTAAAGGATAGTCTCACTTCTCTAGGTAGTTGAAAGAGAGTGTGGGACATTAAAGCAGTCGATGTGGAAGCTACACGATAATCAAGGGGCGCATAGAATTGGTATGTCACCACAGTCGCGGTTACTTAGAGGGAGCTGTGCTACTGCATGGACAAGCAAAACGGTGACCATTGCTGACACTATTCATGAAGAGATGTCTTAGTTATGGCAAAAGGGATCGGGTAGTGGGCAATTAAGAGACGTGGTATGATTCAGATCTGGAACGATCTACCACAGGTTTCACATTATGACACAAAAAAGGAGGGAACCGACAAATTTAAATTTGAAAATGCTTATAAATCATACGGGGCCATCTTCCAAATGGTCTGGGAGTTTGAGGAAAGTGAACTATTGTGCCTCCCCGCCGAGATGGAGTTGTTCATTATTTACGCACAAGGAGTAAGCCCAAGGGTTGTGATATGGCCAATGGAGATACAAGACTTTCTGGATCGTATGGTGTCCATGATTGCAGGCACCGTGCAGAGTTCAACACCAACAGTCGGGGATGTGCCAGAAATTCTTAGACACGAAGCAGAACTGGTCCACATGCCACTACCTAACCCATGGGCTGGTCGACGAACCATAAAATATAAGGGAAAGCTTGTAAATATGGAGCCAAATGATGGAGTTGCAGTTAATAGTTCGTCTCTCATGGACCTTGAAGATTGGGATCTCGTCGATAGTAGCAATGGTCTTGCAAAATTGTAACACAAGCTACAGCAGATAGTGCGTATAAGCGACCAAAAATTAGTGACTTGCTACATTGGCATGAATAATTCTCATATGTAGCACCCCAGCATGAGCTAAAATTCTAGGAGGGGGTTCTCTGTGTTAACAGAGTAGAGTAGAATGAACATCATCGGTTGTGCGAATTAGTGAAGGCAATGGAGCAGGAGCTAGAAGAAAAGTTGCAAGAGACAAAGAGGCAGTAGCAGCACAAAGTGTGTCACTCACAGGGATGGTCGACCGTGAAGCCTAAGCAGTGTGTATTGCCGCACCGATGAGTAACTCAGGACAAGTCACGATGATTGTGTTGGGGGCCTATTGGGTATTGAAGGCCCCGCGTAACAGTTTTGGGGCCTAGAAGTTAGGGTAATAATATTGAAAATTTCCAAAATACGCAAAGTTGAAAATGTAATAGGTCGAATCAAGGGGTTGTTCACCCAAAAATAGTATATAATAATAGAAAGTAAGTCAGTCTAGAGTGACGATCTAAGGGTAGAAGGCAGTTTTTGTTCTGGGCTAGATCTGATGTATTATAGGTTGGTAAAATCAATCAGAGTTTTGCATCTGTAAGTTGGAGTCAAGGGTGTTAGTGGGTAGATAGAGGCTCTGGAGCTATGTGCGCGGAGGCCTGATAGAGTTCAGAGCTATGCGCGCGGACCCCTACAGCTGTGTGCGTAGGGTAGAAATAAGGTTGTACTGGAAAGAAGATATTAATAAAGATAAGTTGTTTCTGAAATATTGTGGATCTGTTTTAAGCATCTGTTATATGAATTTATATCTTTTATAATTCCGCACACTGGGTTTTATGGTGAAATATTTGCTTAAAGACTGTACAAGAAGATCAGATCTATAATAGTAAGAAAGTACACCCATGCGGATCTACGCAGTAGCCCGATAATAGTACAAGGTGGCGTGAGGCCACAAAATGGTTTGCGACCCCTCTAGACCACATCAAGACATCCCAAAGGTGCAGAAACCTAGTTCCAAAACCCTCCCCTGCTAACTCAGTTGAGACCTCATTCCACGCTCTATAGGCTATTGCCGAAAGGGTTGGTAGCTATGAGATTTTTTTGGCTCATAACTCTTTCAAACCTAGGTCAGGGCCTAATAAGCCAACAATACACATTCCTAGATTTTCTCAATCATTGGAGTTACACAATCTGTGCCATAATTCCATAATGTATTGTTGATTTATTATTTAATATTGATCCTCCTATAGTAGGGAGCAAGTCCCTAAATTATCTCCTCCTTCAAATCCTCATAATCTTCACAATATTATCATAATATTCGAAAAAAATAAATAATATTAGGCACAAATATGCAATTAACCATAAACCTTCCTAATGAGCATATTAAAGTTAAAAATACATTATCTAATGCAAAAATATAGGTTTAATGTGCTAAATGATGGTCACATGGACCTTTAGTTATATTTACTTTAGAGGCACAAGCCTTAATTTATGTCTAATTTAGAGGCCTATAATGCATTCGTACATTGCCTAGTCAACCTTACAAGTTGACTTTTTAATTGTTTGCCAAAAAATTCAAAATGAAATAACTTCCTCATATGGTGTTAGATATAGGCGATTCAAACACCATTGAAATCAAACAATGAGATCTACAATTTTGCACTATTTTCGAGGGATTTTAAATACTTTCGTTTTTGAGCATATTTTTTATCCAGTGGATCATTCTTCCCCACTAGAAGATTTTGGACCACCAAAAGTCCATTTTTACTTAGTAAGTAAGGGAGGGTACAACCCCCTCACTTTCTCAATAACTATTCATCTATCTTTGCTTCGATTGCTACCTTTCAGCCCCACACAAAGATACTCCACATTGTCTTTGCGTGAAATTCTTATCCTCATGTCAAGAATTGAGTCTTCCTACAATTCATTTAAATTTTCATGAGAAAAATGTTCTATATATGGAATCTAAACATTCTCTTCTTGATCATAATTCATAACAGTCTCATACAATCCCAAGTTTCCCACATTCACAACAAAATATATTTAGGTCGCAAATCTAATCAGAAATAATTGTTACCAATCTTCTCCAAGAATTTGAAAGGACCATATTTGATTGGATTGAGTTTTTTACCTTCACCTTGTAGTCTTTCCTTGTTGATGTAAAACCAAAATTGATCTCCCTCTTGGAAATCATGATCAACCCGATCCTTATCATGTCTTGCTTTGTACTTGGATTAGATTTTTTCTAGTTGTTCTTGTACCATTTGATGCACTACTTGAGTTTATTCAATGAAATGATTTCCTTTTTCCACATCACTATGTTTGTCTACTGCAATATATTTACCAAGGATGAAATCCAAAGGAGACTTTGGAAAATAGCCCAAACAAGATTCAAATGGAGATGCCTGTGTAGATGAATGCTTGGAACAATTATAGGCATGCTAGATGTAATGCAAATGCTCATCCCAAAGTTTAATATTCTTACCATGATATCCTTGAAGGTGATGCACTATTGTTCTATTCACTACTTTTGCCTTAGCAGTTTGTGGATGAAATGTTGTGCTCTTCTTCAACTTTGTGTCCATGAGTTCGCATAAACTTGACCAAAACTTCTTGATAAATTGAGAATCTCGATAAAAAATAATCCAAGTACATAACCCAAAATAAACCCATACATTTTGGAAGAACTTCTTTGTGGTTTTTTCAACTGTAACCTATTTCTTACATGGCACGCATTTCGCTGAAACATGCACTACAACATATAAATAATAATGATATTTCCTAGAGATTGGGAATCACTCAAAAAAATCCATAGAAATACTTTCCCAAGGACGAGAAGGAATAGGAAGTGGAGTGTACAAACCCAATTTCATATTGCTTGTCTTTCTAGTAGCACACATAGAACATCCTTTTACATATCTTGATACAGTTTCATTCATGCGAGGCCAATAACAATATCTATGTAATTGAGCAATTTTTTTTCCTACACCAATGTGACCAATGATAATAGAAGTGTGGGATTCCCTTATGACATTGCCTTTTTCACCCTTTGGAAAACATAACTTGCCAAGATTATATATCAATTTGTTATGAACATGATTATCAAAGTTGCATAAACATCTTTAAAATGTTCATCTTGAGCAAACTATTAAATATAATTTTCATGCATGATTGAGTTATTATTTGTAGGTTTTAACCCCGTACAGAAATTACCTGCAAACGAATTCTAAAAACATAAAATAAACAATGGCAAGAGCATAAAATATAAAACAAATATATAGAGATATTCTCCCTTGGATACCAAAACCAAGACTACCAGATTGATTTTTAATTATATTCCTTTCAATGTTACAATACATATATATACATGTCGAAGCATCCATAAACCCCAATCCATTAACCATGGATTAGAACATAAACATAGTTCCCTTAAACAGATCTACATAAAATACCATGGAGAGAAAACCATCATTCCCAAAACCATGTGCAAAAACCATAGATAGGTTCACCCACCTAATATAGGGTCTAAAAAAAAATTCCCCGGGGAGTGTCCCGGACCCCATAGATGGGGGTTACCACGCCCCACAAACCCCCCAATGGGGAGGGCTACCACTGCCCCTATGATCCCCCCACACATGGGGCTAGTCATGGAAAGAATATAACACACACCCAACATTATCCCACTTGTTGTTTCCTTTCCACATGGGATCACAAGAGAGATTAGTCATTGGTCTAGCCTATAACAACCATTTTTTCTCTACACCAAGAGAAATTCTGAGTGCTCATGAACTTTGTTAATGCATCTGCAGTATTCTTCAAAGTGTCCACCTTTTCCAGCAACACCTTTTTGTCCTCAACCATATCCCTTGCAAAGTGATACTGAACACCAATGTGCTTTGTCTTTGAATGATAAGAACGGTTTTTTCCAATAAAATTGCACTTTGGCTGTGATAGTCTATCCTTATAGCTCGCTATACTAATCGCATACATGAATAAAATTTCTGCAACCACACTGTTTCCTTGCTTGCATGATTGGCTTCCATGTATTCTTCCCCTGTAGTTGAACGTGCCACTACAAACTGTCTCTTGTTCATCCAACTGATTGCACCTCCAAATAGTTTAAATACATACCCACTTGTATATCTTCTCTGACCTAGATCTCTGGCCTTGTTAGCATAAAAAAATACATGGATGTCCAAAACTCTATCCAATATTGGACTTCCTTGGTAGAACAGACCATAATCACTAGTGCCATGCAAATACCTGAAAACCCACTTCATTGTTGCCCAATGCTCCTTCCCTAGTTTTGACATAAACTTGTTCAATATTCCCACTGTATGTGCAATGGATGGTCTAGTACAGACCATTGCATACATCAGGGTAGCAACTGCACTTGTGTATAGTACACAGGACATATCCTCTTCCTCTTCTTTGGCCTTGGGACACTACTAATCAACATATAACCTTACACTAATAGGAATATGAACCTTCACCGATTTAATATATTTCATATTAAACCACTGCAATATTGTCTCGACATACTACATCTGATTTAACCAGAGCTTCCTTGTTTCCCAATCTCATTCAATTTCCATGCCCAAAATATATTTACTTTTTAGATTGAGGGATTAGTAAGCAATAACCTTGTCATTTTTCATTAAAATGCCACCTACGTCGTCTTTGCACGCATCTGTGCATACTATAAAATCTTCTTCTGACTCTGCAATTTTTAATACTTGAGTTGTGGTAAGCAATTGTTTTAATTTTTCAAAACTTTCTTGACAAATTTGGGTCCATTTAAAGTTGTTCCATTTTTTTGTAAGGAGGTAATTAGATAAGTGACTTTATAAAACTCCCTTATAAACCTTCTATAATAACCTGCAAGACCCATGAAAGAGTGTATGTGTTAAAATTGGCAACTAGGGCCAAACTCTATGTGGGTCATCTTATTAATGGAAGCTAATATTTTTCTTGGATCCCTCTCATTGAGAGGTGTAGGATTGATCTAAATATCATTCGATTCCGATAAGTATTCATGGAGATATGAATTTATTTGTGTTATGGGACAATTCATGAAGGTCAGCCAACAACCAAATAAACCCCACTTGTGATCAACGTTTTAGTATAATTAGAGGTTGCCTTCAAGTCATTTCAACACACTTGGGATCTCTTCCTCTCTACTTCTCTTTGTGTTTTAGTAGGAGGAGATATCCTAAGGGATAATGCTCCTTAATATAGAGGGTAGAAGCCAGAACAACGTGAACTCTCGAGAACAGCTGGAACTACCGGGAATAGCGAAACTGTCGGAACTACTGAGAATAGCCGTGAATATCTAGAATTGTTGGAATTGTCAAAACTGTCAGAACTGCCGAAAACTACCAGAACTCTTAGGAATGGCCGGAATTACCGAAACTATCGAAACTATCGGGAATAGCCGGAACTGCAGGGAATAGCCAGAATTGTCGGAATTGCTGAAACTGCCGGGAATAGCTGGAATTGCCAAAACTACCAAGAACTGTTGGGAATCGCCAAAACTACCGGGAACTGCTGGAGCTGTCAGGAATAACCGTAATTGCTGGAATTGCTGGAATTGTCGGGAACTATGGAACTGCCGGAATAACCAACATTGCCGGAACTGTCAGAACTACTGAGAATAGATGAAACTACCAGGAATAGCCGGAATTGTAGGGAAAGCTGATGTAGAGGGCAGAAGCCAGAACTGTCAGAACTGCTGGAAAAACTAGAGAATCTATCTCCGAAGGAGAGCAGCATGCAACGGACAACTAACTAACATTGGGATAGTTGTATGGTACTGAGCAGCAAATACACCAAGCATGCAATGTTACAGCTAACATGCAACATAAAGCATGCAAAGGACAACAAGCATGCTAGGGAAAACAAGCAAGATAGGGACAACGAGCAAGCAAGATGCAGCCATCACATAGGTCAGTATGGAAACATGGTGTAGCAATGACACATAATGCAGTATGGTGATGTGTATAGTCATGATTAATGAAGCATGAGGAGATGCAGCATAGTGATGATGGGTTCAACGTGGTGTAGCACAGTGAGTTGCAGCATAATGATGAAATGCAACACAACAATAGGTGAAGGAGTCACCATGGAGAATCAGTTGAAGCAACATGTCTTCAACTGATCTTATGTCTCATCTTCTTAGAGATGATCTATGCTCTTATCTAGATAAGTCAGAGTGTTGAATTATGTTGTAAATGTACTCTCTCTCTCTCTCCCTGCTGAATTATTGAAGAACAAATAAGAAGAATTGATCAAGGGTTTCCCCACATTGGGGTTTGTCCCTGGCTAGCACCACATCTTGTGTCCTCTTGTCTTTTCTTGTCTTCTGCGATTTATGTTCATGTTCTATCCACAGTTTACTTCAATGCTGATTTGATTTCTAATCTGGAAAAGATATTGAGCTAACTGTGAAAATTGAAATAAATTGCTTTAAGCATAGAACATACCTAAAATTAATATGGTATCAGAGATGAGGTGAAGACAATGCCCAAGCAAGAGTGAAAGAGCATTCACTTAAGATAGTTGGGAAAGGAAAAACGGATTAGTGGATTCCTCATCCCTCTTCAAATTCACCAAGGGTGAAGTTGAAGCAGATAAAATTATCAGAATGCCGCAACATAATTTTTTGATGGCATACCAAAAGATATCTTCAATGGGAAGTCTGGATCTAAGGGTGGAATGAAAGGAAGATGCCTTGGTTGTAATAAGTTTGGCCATTATGCGAAGGAGTGTCAAAATGGCAGAGACACATCTCTTGATGAAGATAACAATCATTCCAGGGATATCTTCAATGATCAAAGGAATGGCAGGTAATGCAGGTCATCAAGGAAATGGCCAACTCTTTAAAGAAGGAAAGGAACCCCAGGTATGAAGAATCAAATGTTGTTTTTGATAAGATAAAGAAGCGTTATCATGTATTGGCCCTCTCCTTTAGATTGTTTGGGAATTTGACTTATTGATTGTAGTGCTTCAAGGCACTTCATCGGATAGAAGGGTGCACTCTCTAATTTGATAGAGATGGAAACAATTGTGGGATTATACTTGGAGTCGTTGCCACCTATCCTGGAAAGGGTGTAGGGAATGTTACCCCTCAATTGAATGAGGGTAACTCGATTCATTTACAGAATCTATTTTATGTACCTGATTGCAAGAAGAACCTATTGTCCATTTCAACAATGGAAGTCAAAGGTTACAAGGTGGCACTCATCGATGGAAAGGTACGTGTTTGAAAATAGAATTTTCAAATATGTTTTTGAGTTTAGGGTTGAATCAAGTTGTAGTAAGTCCACTAGGGACCATGTCCATTGACACATAACACCAAAGGTCTGTGAGTTAGATGGTGACAGGGATGCCTAAATTCAAAAAGAGAATGAAAGCACATGCCTGAGATGTACCGAAGGAAAATATTACAAGGGGACCATTCCCCTCATGTAGCACGTCCACAGGTTTGGAACAACCTGAGGGATTTGAGATTGATGATCAGGAATCTCATGTATGCAAGTGGAAGAAAGTCATCTACGACTTGAAGCAAAACTCCCCAGGTGTAGTGTGAGAGGATTGATAGTTGTCAGATGAAGCTAAGATTGACTAAGAGTGAAGCCGATCCAAACCATTGTTTGAAGGTTGTGGATGATAGACCTCTCATATTGGCACCTTATGAGGATGACCTATTTATGACAGGTGTAGACCCTCTCATTTGCAAAAGTAAGAGGGAGTTGGATTCTGGATGTAGAATGATAAACTGCAAGCCTATGACTACCTCGAGGATGTTAACTTTCAGAAGTTATATGGTAGTGATGTCAGACTAGATTTGGGAAATGCATATGAGTTTCATAAACTCATTCGCATTGATGTTCTTGGTGAACTTCCATTCAAACATATATTTTGTAGTTAGCATGGTGAGCTCATATTTGGTTGAGTCTCACTGGATTGGTGCCAAGAATCTTCTAAGATATATTCGTGGCACAATCTCTCATGGATTGAGATACACTACCGGAAATATGAAACTGCATGATTATTCGAATGCTGACTGGGGAGGTAGTGTGGAGGATCACTAGAGCACTTCCCCGTGTTGGTTCTCTTTGGATTCTGCTTTGATATCATGGATGAGCAGGAAGTAGAAGTCGGTTGCTATAAGCACCGTTGAGACTGAATACATAGCTACGAGTATGATCTCATGGGAAGCTGCATGGTTGTAGAAGCTCTTAAGTGAGCTATTTGTACACATGATGAATACCACTATGATTCTCTGTGACAACTAGAGGGGGGATTCGATTATTGAGGAATCCCATATTCGTTGATTACTCTAGTAAATAGACATCAGATACTACCTTATCTAGGATATGGTAAGTTGATGAGTGAGAAGGTTCCATCGCATTAAGACTGATGTACAAGACATGGACATTTTGTCAAAGACCCGGGCAAAGGTCAAATCTATGACTTTCTTGAATGACTTGGAGTCGTTGAGAGACCTTCTTATAACGGTCTTGCATGTTGCATGGATTGAGCTATGGGAGCTTTGGGGGGCTTGGGGTACTTACTGGAGAAACATACGACCACAGGGCGACTCACCCTCTCCTGGTGGTGCGTTATGTACAAGATGTCAGGTTCAACCTTCCTTATGATACCCCACGATGATTGTGGAACATGATGATTAGTTCTCCTGTGGAAACCGTGGAATAGGATGATTAGTTCTCCTGTGGGTCGGGATGATTAGTTCTCCCGTGGCAACTATGGAATAGAATGATTAGTTCTCCTGTGGAAATCGTGAAACAGGATGATTAGTTCTCCTATGGGCCAAGATGATTAGTTCTCCCATGGTGACTGTGGGTTAGGATTATTCATTCTCCTATGGACAGGATGATTAATTCTCATGTTGAGGCATCCTACCCATGTAGTCTAGGACTCATGGGAAGTACCTCTCATCTGATCAATGAGCAACAAAATGGGGTTAGGGACCATAGTAGAACTATCATTGGATGCATCGATGTATCTACCATACTCCCTATGCTAGGATGACCTCCATTGACCTCGGATCAATATCAGTGGTTTGAGACACTCTCTTGTGATATTGATCTAGGATCAATAAAATTGACTTCGGGTCAGTAAGAGTGATGTGACACACTCTCTTTAGATGAAATTGACTTCGGGTCAATAGAGAATGGTATGAGATATTCTCTATCAATTATTCTTCTTCATGGTTCAGTAGAGCATAGCTTAGCAGAGCAAAGCAGTGTAGGGGACTAATGGCAGAGATAGTATAGTCAAACATATGGATCAGCGGATGGAGTTCTCCCTAGTTGAGAGGGAGTGTTAAAATTGGAAACTAGGGACAAACTCCATGTGGGTCATCTTATTAATGGAAGCTGATATTTTACTTGGATCCCTCTCATTGCGAGGTGTACGATTGATCTAAAGATCATCCAATTCCGATAAGTATTCATGGAGATATGAATTTATTTGTGTTATGGGACAATTCGTTAAGGTTGGCCAGCAGTCAAATAAACCCCACTTGTGCTCAACGTTTTAGTATAAATGGAGGTGGCCTTCAAGTCATTTCAACACACTTCGAATATTTTCCTCTCTACTTGTCTTTGGGTTTTAGTAGGAGGAGAGATCCTAAGGGATAACACTGCCCTAATCTAGAGGGTAGAAGTCAGAACTGCCAAAACTGACAAGAACAGTCGGAACTCCCAGAATTGCTGAGAATAGCCAGAACTACCGGAACTACTGGAACTGCTGAGAATAGTTGGGAATAGTTGGAATTGCCATAATTGACGGCACTGCCAGGAACTGCCAGAACTATTGGGAATATCTGGAATTGTCGGAACTACCAGGAATATCTGGAACTATTGGAAATGCCAGGAATAGTTAGAATTGTCGAAACTACTAGAACTACTGGGAATAGCCAGAATTGCCAGAATCGCCAGAACTATTGGGAATAGCTGGAATTGCCAAAACTGCTAAGAAATACTAGAAATATTGGGAATAGCAAGAATTGTTGGAACTATCGAAACTGTCAGGAACTACTAGAACTATTGGGAATAGCCAGAATTGTCAGAACTGTTGAGAATAGACACAATTTCTAGGAACAACTGGAATTGTTAGAACAACCAAGAAAGCTTACACAGAGGGCAGAAACCAAAATTGCCAGAATTGCTAGAACAACCATAGCATCTGTCTCCGAAGGAGAGCAGCATGCAAGGGACAACTAATTAACATTGGGACAGTTGTATGGTACTTAGCAGAAAATACACCAAGCATGCAATGTTACAGCTAACATGCAACAACAAGAATGCATAGGACAACAAGCATGCTAGGGACAACAAGCAAGCAAGATGCAACTAGCACATAGGTCAGTATGGCAACATGGTGTGGCAATGACACATAATGCAGTACAATGATGTGTACAGTCATGATTAATGAAGCATGATGAGATGAAGCATAGTGATGATGGGTGCAGCATGGTGCAACACGGTGAGGTCCAACATGATGACGAAATGCAACACAATGATAGGTGGAGTCACCTTAGAGAATCAGTTGAAGTAGCATGTCTTCAACTGATCTTATGTATCATCTTCTTAGAGATGATCTATGTCGTTATCTAGATAAGTCAAAGTGTTGACTTCTATTGGAAATGTACTATCTCTCTCTCTCTCTCTCTCTCTATTGAACTATTGAAGAACATATAAGAATAATTGATCAAGGGTTTCCCCACATTGGGGTTTTTCCCTGGCTAGCACCACATCTTGTGTCATCTTATCTTGGCTTGTCTTCTGCGATTTATGTTTATGTTCGAACTACAATTTACTTTAATGCTGATGTGATTGCTAATCTAGAAAAGATATTGAGCTAACTGTGAAAATTGAGATAAATTGCTTTAAGCATAGAACATACCTAAAATTAACAATATGTCCGCCACATTGGTTGGGATGAGCCAATTCATGGTGGTTCTTATCTTTTTCGGGTCAACTACTATACCTTCAGAGTATAGGATGTGTCCTAGATACTAGATCCGATCCTTATAAAAGTCACACTTGCTGAATTTGGCAAAAGGTTGGTTTTCTCTTAAGGTCTGCAACATTATCCAAAGGTGCTATCTATGTTCTTTAATGCTTATGGAATACACCAGAATGTCATCAATAAAAATAAGGATGAATTTATCTAGATATGGATGGAAAATTCCATTCATCATACTCATGAATGTTGCTGGAGCATTACTAAGTCCGAATGACAAGTCTACAAACTCATAGTGGCTATAGCGTGTTCTACAGGTTGTCTTATATATGTCTTCATTATTAATTCGAATTTGGGGATATCAGGATTTTAAATAAATTTTCGAGAATACCACTGCTCCTTTGACCTGATCAAAGATATCATCAATTCAAGGTAAGGGGTACTTATTCTTGATGGTTAACTTGTTCAGTTGTTTTAAATATATGCATAATCATAGAGTACCATCCTTCTTCCTTACGAACAAAACTAGGGATCCCCAAGGGGATTCACTGGGTCAGATATACCCTTTGTGTAACATCTCTTGTAGTTGTATTTTGAGTTCAGTTAACTCAGGAACACTCATTCTGTAGGGAGCTTTGGAAGCTGAGGCAACTCTAGGGACCAATTGTAAGGTAAAGTTGAGGTTCCTCTTGGGTGGTAGTCCAGGAATTTCTTTTGGAAATATGTCCCTAAATTCTTAGATTACAGGTATTTTCTCCAAGACTAACATTTTATCTTTAGAGTTTGTATACACCACTTGAACCACATATATTTGACAACATTTGCGCATATATCTTGCTAGCTAGTGAGCTGTAACATATTGTAACTTGATTTCTCTTTTAACACCCTGAATTTCTATTTTGGTACCATCATTTGATAGAAAATTAATGGTCTTATCTTTATAGTTTACTAAAGTGCACTTCCATTCCAACCAGTCCATACTGATCAAAACATGATATGAACCTAAGGGTAATATATTTAAATCTATCCTAATTTGTTGTTTTGCCAGTTTTATTTCGCCAATCTTCTACTTTTGCACTAACTCTTATTTTTGCACTTGTGGCTAGCTGAGCTAGCCAAGGGTTCTTAAATTTTTAACTTTTTAGGTGACAAATATAAACTATTCTAGGGATGACATAGCTCAAGCTAGCACCCAGATCTACTAAAATGGAAACATGATGATTGAATATTTTACGTTCAAGTTCCACCGTCAAGGGTTGATAATCTACTTGGTGGTCTTAAAACATTGCGTTAATCTAGGGTATGATCCATGCCATGTCAGCAATAGTAGAAGCTTCATGCACATTTTCAATAGGTTCTGCTCTCCCTGTATGAGGACAATTCTTGTAGTAATGGGGTTCCCCACAGCCCTAACACGACAAGGGAGGTTTGGGAATCTGACTGTTTTCTAGCTTACTTGATGCACCATTTTGGCTCATTTTGTTCTAAGTTTTGTACCTCTAATAGTTTTTGTTAACAAACCCATTTAGTCCCTTTCACCCTGAATATATGGTACCTGTATTCTTCATATTCTTATTATTTGCAAAAAAAATTGCCCCTACTTACTGGGCCAACTTTTATTTACTTCTCCTTTCTGTTTGGTTTGCTGGTAGCAGATCTAAGCCTTTCAGACTACTTTATCCATCGTTTTTGGATTATAACACGGGTAAACTACTAATAAAGTGCTGAACTTTATCCTTTTCTTCATGTATATAGGGCACATATCTTAATAGGGAGGTGAACTTGGTTATAAATTCATCCATGGTCTGTTTCCCTAGTTTCAAGTCATGAAACTCTTATGCTCTATCATCATAAAATCATTTAGTCAAATATCTATCCTTGAAATTCCTTTGAAATTGTTCCCAGGTGACCTCCTGTTCATTAATTTCTTTGACTGTTTTAATTTCTTTCCACCATAGGGCGGCCTTTCCTTGTAACTAATAAATTTCTAACCTTGCCCTCAAGTTGTCATCATATTCATATATATGGAATTATTTATTCATATTAATTAACCAGGGTTCTACCGCTTCTTCAGTCTCACCGTTATAGATCGGTGGTTTGATCTTTTTGAACTCTCCTTGAAGTTCTGTATTCTGTCTTTTTAATACCTTTTTACTGGAAACATTATCTGATTCTTCCCCATTACTGGTTTTTCCCCTTCATACTCTGGGTGTTCCTCTTACTGTCTACAAGATTCTGCCTTGTTCTCTTCTCCTTGACTGGGGTCTAGATTCCTCTAATTCTGACTATTTGACATACTTTTCATAATCTTCTCTTTTTTCGAATGCAATATTTCATTATAATCACATAGACTCTACTTTTCTACTTGTAACTGTTGGAATCTTTCTAATAAAACAACATTGGTACTCGCAGTTGCTTCTCTAAGTTGTACCTATACTTCCGAGTTACGTCCTGTAGTTCAACCGAAAGGGGTGGATCCCACTCATTGTCCCCTGTTATGTCCACTACTCCTCTGTGCATCATAACTCTTTTGTTATTTCTAAGATCATTCATTCAGGCCTCAAAGTAGTAACTTGAAGCTCTGATACCAATTGTAACACCTATTCTTAAAATAATATAATGCATAGTAACCATATAAAAAAAAAAAAAATTACCATGACCAAAGGGATAAGTCTAACTGAACTTCATTAGTATAATTGATTAAAACACATAACATAATTACGAGAGTACAGGTGATACCCATTTCATAGCTTATTATTGTACTAACTAAATTTTATATCACACACCTAATTAAGTTGCTGACAAGGTTTGTACATGGAAATTAAAGTTTTGGATATTAAATCTAATTAAGCACAACATCACATTGACATTCCTCGACCTTGTCCAGCTGGTCCATGGTTGGATGTCTGCTAGATGCTAGGTTTCACCTTCATCGGGTGCCATTTGTTGTCGGAACTACCATTCGCTGAGTTCAATGTTCCACTGGATCTCGAGGGTCTACCCTTACGATTTGGTACCTTGTCTCTATTTTGTAGTCATTCTTATTGGTTTGGCTCTTGGAGCTGTAACCTGTGGAAACTCTTGTAAGTTCTATGATAACCTCTATCAGTTCGTCTCTTCTTCATCTGCTATGCACTGTGGAGGGCCTGCCTAGAGTTCCAACTTGCTAACTAGTTCGCTTGGGAGCTACACACTATCATCCCATGGTTATTTGTTCTCTTCAGGTAAAATGTAAAACAAGAGTTACATCAGTTGTTTTTCTGGTTAATCTCATTCTCTTAATTAGCACGTATGCATATAATTCTTTTTCTAAGGTATTAAGATTATCCCCTCTTCTTTGCCTGCATTGCGTCTACAGTGGTACCCAGAGCCTATGCCATTGAGAACCACTATTAGACCCACCTTTCCTTAGGTATGTCGATAGGTGATCAAGGGTTATCCTATTTATGTTATCTAGGCTATTTAATCGTGTTCTTCATATTCTCGTTGTAAATCTTATTACATTGATTGATGTAGTGTCTTTACCCACTAGAGGATGGGTGCAGGTGCCAGGTCTTCGAAAAAGTTAGATTTCCCCATCACAAAACATGTGGGTATGAAGGCCTTCCTTCTGTTGGGAAAATCTCGTTTTAATAAGTTTAATGACTGTATGAGGGTTTCTTTCTTAAGGGTTTTTCATTTCAGGTTATCAAACCCTTGTTTGTATTTAACTCAAACTTTTTGGAATATACTGTTGTTCTCGTCACAGATCCGAGAGAAACCTCCCAATCAAAGTTTTGGCACAGTTCCTGACTTGTATTTTGTTTCCTGCTATAACGATGTTATCAAATATATATATCAGTAGTACTCTGTTTGATTGTCTTTCTTCCTATATGATGGTTTGTGTTGCAGATTATACTATTACTAATCATTTTGTTAAAATCTAATGTTTATGTTAATGGAATACAGTTTCCTTATCCAGGGTTGTTCGTCCTTCAAAACGTTGTTCCTTGGTGTCCATCCCAGGACTATCATTGGAACAAATCTGAAGGGTTACCTAGAAGTTAATTGCATTCTTGCTACCTTTAAGCAGAAATTTCCTTACATGGTTTCTATACGTAGGTTATAAATAGCTCTTCTTTTAATAGATAATTATTTTCTCAGAATGATTTACGTTTGCTAAATATGGCACTAAGTATCTACTGCCAACTAGAAGTTCTTCCTGGGCTGACCCAGTTATATACATTTCAATTTTTAATTAATTTATTCTGCATGCATCTCGTTTCTCATGGTTATTGGTAACAGCTGGATTGAATTCATAATGTAGGCGATTATACTTTGGTTGACCATTAATATATTTGGAAAGTTTGCTTAATAGAATTAATCTATGATGTAAGGTTTATTGCTAGTTCGAGTTATTTTGAAACTGTTATTAGTGGTAGATACTTTTTCTTTCTATTTGGCAGAAGTCATTTTTCACCGCAATAACTCATCTAATTGCATTCGTATATGAATATATTCTTGGCTAGTTCAATACTAAAGGAATATTACATAACACATTGGGTGTACAGTCCATTCTTGCACAGATTCTTGATTTGGGTAACATAATTATTCTGTTCAGGTAGCAAGGTAAATTTTCTATGCATTTTTGTCTATACATAATGTATTGTATTAACCTCTAAATAATATACTACCTAGATAATTATGTTTATAGAAATTTTGAATAATATAACGCTTATTCACAGAGATTATCCTGATTATACACTATTTGTAGAATCATGCATAATACATAACCTCCTCTACGTTGATCATCAATTTGCAGTATTAAATAAACAATAACATGTGCACATTGAAGCATCAATCGCACATATCAACATAATATGTACTGGGGAAAGCATACAGCTGAAAACCCCTCAACTATCTATGTATTATATTGATTGAGAACATGTAACAATACATAGTACAATACTCCTCACAAGTACTCAGTACTATCTCCACCTGTTACACACAAACTAGCTCAGATCTGAATCAATCACTGGCTCAGATTTCCTTTGTTGCTTGCCTGCCTCCACTGCGCAATCCTGCATGAGAATAGATTGAGAATGGCTGATCCAAAATCATATTTCCCTTGTGTAACACTACGCAATCCTCATTGGCAATCTCAATCCACTGATTGTGAAAATCACATGCACAACTATAGTCACAATTGACAGCTATCTTGCCCTTTCACACACCTCTAACACTTGTCTCCACTGAACTGTCCATGCACTGAGTTAACTAATGTATTCCTCAGTTGATTCATGAGTTAACAATTAGTGAATTAATTAATAACTAATTCACATCACTCATCACTAGTGTATTTGTTAGTTAGACTAAATAAAACTAGTTCAACTAACTCAAACTAAACACAACTCCATCAACTCCTCATTCAACTCCACCAAAACTCATTCACTTGAGTTCTAACTCAAGTCCTTCATGCAGTAGCTCAACTAACCCATAAGAAAAGTGTATTTCCTTCTGGCAGTTGCATGTGCCACATCCGTAGCTCGAACTGAAGTGCTCCAAGAGAATAAGATAATGCTTATAGTCCAAATATTATTAAGAGCTAATAATATTCGACTGTTTTATTTTTAGCCTGACAGTCTAAAATAGACTCCGCCCATATGTCTAAAAATAGAGGTCCATCTATTTTTTACCAACATGACCAATCATCCACAAATAGCATCCTGCAACTCATAGACCATGATCCATATGTCT
>APFE031667550.1:0-16515 GCA_000404065.3 Pinus taeda
CAAGCATCCAAATTAATTTTATCTTAAATTGAAGCAATATAAATTAAATCTTTTTTATCTATATCTAATTTCTAAATCTAGCCATAGATAACATTAATAAAAATCCTTACAATTTTTTTAATTTTTTTTTCTATTAACTCATTCAATATTCCAACGAAAAAATTAATTCATAATAATAAAAAAAATTGTAACTGCTTAAACCCTTTTTTTAATTGGACAAACCTTCTCGTCATTCAAATGGAATAACACGAAAACACTATGAAAAAAACCATTTTCATTTAATGGTTACAATTTGAGAGGTATTAGACTTAAATTATAGTTAGGCAACTTTCATCATTCAAATTTCATATACAACTCATCGTCCACATAAATCCAAAAGACTATATTTAAAGGGAAGCAAAAACCTTCCGAATTAAATCGTGCAAATTCATCGAAAGAAATCGTTTGCAAAAAAAAATTATGAAATTATTTTATGCACACATCATAACTTCTGCGTGGCTGGTACCACAAATGGCATGATTTTTTGGCTCTTTGAAATGGCGTTTTAGACCGCTCGATGGCATGTCTATATTCCGAGCAAATTTCAATACTGGACCCTGGTTAGACTAGCGAAATTGTTACTGTAAGCCAGTTAAATAAATTTTGTAGAATTTGCAGATATAGATTCTAGAACTAACCTAAGTCCAAAACTGAAGGCCAGTTAAATAAATTTTGCAAAATTTGCAGATATAGAACTGACCTAAGTCCAAAACTGAAGCAACCAAAGTCCTCGGAATATGAGCCAAAGTAACCGAGGTCGTGAGTAGTGAAAGGGGATTCCTCTGTCAGAGAAATAGAACACTGATCGCTGAAGTAGAGTTCTGGAAGGCCCAGTTGAATGAAAATTTGGCGAAAGTAGCTCAAATGCAAGATGAAAGGCTCCAAAATGAGAGGGTTTTACAACAATATACAACAGAAAATATTGATTTGCAATCCAACTTGAATGATTCCAAGGGAAAGACTCAGGATCTGCTCAGAAAAAGTCAAGAAAACACACATTTGTGGTACGCTGAAAAGAGCAATTTCGAAGGCACTGTCGCAGAGCTGAGAGGAAAACATGAGTTGATGGGTATTGAAATGGTATCACTGACCCAAAAGAATCAAGATCTAACGGTTGACTTGGAGCTCATCAAGTGCCAGCTGAATGCATTGGAATTTGGAATCTGAGCTAAATGAGTCCAAGAAGAAGACTCTGGAATTGCTTCAAAAAAGTGAAGAAGACCGGCATTTATCGGATGAGAGAAAGAGCAATCTGGAAGGCACTCTTGCAGAGCTGCAAACAAAACAGGATGATTTGACGCTACAGTTGTCTAGAAAGAAAGAAGTTGAAGAAGAATTTCTCGCAGCATTGTCCTCTTTAGAAGAAATGAAGGAATCTACTTCCAAGGGTGAGATTCAAATAGCTAATTTAAGGAGTCAGCTTTTAGCTGTTGCAGAGAAAAAGGATGGTCAACTCTCGGATCTACAGAGACAGCTTTCAGCCATGGCAGAGGAGAAAAAGAGGCAGCTAGCGAATTTACAAGATCAGCTTTCATCTATTGGTGAGGGTAAAAAGATTCTTGAGGAGGAAAACAAGTGTTTACGAACTGAATTGTATAAAACTTAAAAGGACATTAGGTTCAGAGGAAGAGAAGGTAATACTTGACTGGTCGTCGGAACATCAGAAAAAGTTAAGCCATACAGAACAATGAACCAATTCTAGGACATCTTGGTATATTCAATATATCGCAATAGAGAGGATTGCCTTCCAATAATTAAAAGCGCATTCATTGAAAAAAACATTGAAGTTTGCAGGCAGTACCTTGACAACGCTGTTGAGGCCGCAGGCGTGAAGCTCCTTGTTGGCTCTGATCTGTTGGCTCTGATTCGTGATGGGGGGTTTGCTCTCGGGCTTCTGCTTAAATCCTTGACAACGGGGTGTTTTTTTTGACAGAACTCTCACAATACCCTCGTTCAGCTAGTTCTTTCTTCAGCAGCACCGTGGAATACTTATGTTTAATTGGAAGGAAACTAACAGTCTACTGCAGCGAACACTTATGTTTAATTGGAAGGAAATTAGTCCAGTGCAGCGAACTAACAGTCAACTGCGACTGCCAATTAAACTAACTTAACTTCCAGAAAACTAATCATTTATTGCTATTTAAACTGAACGTTTGAAAAAATTAAATTTACCAGAATCTCAAAAAATAAATTTAACTGCAAGAAATGGCAAGAGGAAACGGTCTCGTTTCGCCGGAAACTGTTTCTTGGCACGGAAAACGAGAACGACCATTGCGAACGGTGTTTCTGGGATCGTTGCAGTTTCGCCGACGGTTTTTGCCAGAAACGGCGGGCATCGTCCCGTTTCTGGTAACAGGGATCGAAACATATTATCTTTAGAATCAATTTCACGTTAGTCGATATGTTGTATATAGATATTAAAATTGCAGAGTTCTGAAAACATGAGTGAATATGTACATATTGTATGTCAAAATTGCCCAAAAAATGTTATTAAACGCATGCAGAAATGCGTAAAATTTTAGAAATATTTCCATATTGCACATATTTTTAAGTAAATATATAATTATATATTTCATTATAAAAAAACATTTACATCAGTATCCTGACCCGTGGCCCAGTCTTGGCCGAAACCATTAGTGATTACAACATCACATAACAATATGACCCTTTCACATAAACATATCCAATACAGTCATTATAAAAAAAAAAAAAATCCAACTATGTAACCAAAGATACCCAGCTCAGTGGCAAGAACTACACACCTAAGACATTCATCACTTGCACATGTGGACACTTAGTTAGAGCATTCACTGACATGCAAGGCTTCAACATTGGAATCTTCACCAAATTGGCGCTTTTCACTGCCCATGGGACTACATGCAAGATCCTTTCTGCATGATTTACTCCCTAATTTGCTCATCATTTCACTCTGCAACTCGCTAGTTCTCTCTCGAACTTGTTGTAGGTGTCGATTCCTCTCATTGATCATCACTATGGCGCATTACCTTGGAATCTTCACCCAGTGATGGGATATCATGAGCATTGTACCCTATTTTCTAAAATTAATAATTCTTTTTGTTCTTTCGATTTTCTTTTAGTATTTTTGCTCTGCAACGCTGTGTTCAACCTTTACTAGCTAGATTCATCTGTGCAGATTTTCTAACACATTTACATGGTATCAGAGCCCACAAATTGCCAGATAAAAGGTGTACCAATACTTTATTTTGCAGGTATTATAGCTTGGAGATCGAAGATCAATAAAAAAATAGTTTCCCAAAGCATCAATCCTAACACTATACAACTATCACGAATGGAAGAACCAAATGGCTCGATACCTTCGTGAGAAAGGGTTGTACAGTATTACCATGGTTGCAGAAGTGAAACCCACTTCAGCGATAGAGAAATCCAAATACCTCAAACATATGGATGAAGCCCACGGATCCATATGCATGTGCATCTCCTCAGAGTTGCAGCTTCATCTATCTGCCTGCAGTACTCCCAATGAGATTTGGGAAAAGGTTGAAGAACTCTACAGGGAATAGGATGAGATGAAAGTACATCTGCTCGAAGTGGAGCTGCTCTCATTGGATCCACGGAACTATGACAAAATTCAAGACTTCTTCACCAAATATAATGATCTATTGTTGCAACTCAAGGGTTGTGGAATTGACAAATCCAAAGAGGCGAGTTGCCAAGTTCTCTCTATTATTTCAAAACTCGAACCAGAATACTCTGTCTTTCTATCTACATTTCATTCAATAAGGCTTGCAACAGGGAAATCCTACAGTATGCCTTCTCTGAAAGAGTACATGGAGTCTCTCACTTTTGAGCAAGATAAACTCATTAGCATGGGGAAAATCAAACCTCCAAAAGCGCATGCACTTGCCGTGCATGACGGCAGCCATAATAAAAATCACAGATCTTATTCAAATCAGAAAAATCAACAACAAAAGGACAAGGGAAAAGTACATTCCCATCCAAAGAAAGAAGGATACACCAAGCTCTTCAATGACTCCTCCAGCTCCAGAAATGAGAAAGGGAAGAAAGGATACAAATGCACCCACTATCACCGAGGATTCCATCCGGAATCCTCTTGAATGAATAAACAAATTGACCAAATGCCAAAAATCCTTCAGAAGCACAACCTTGGGGACCACATCCCTCATAGCGTCAAGAAGAAAACTGAGGATCCACCACACGGGAAAGGTAAAAATTTTCATGCTTTAGTTGCAATTAACTCTTCCCCTAATGCATTGATTATAGATTCTGGTACATCACATCATATGGTTGCTGCAAAGGAAGTATATTCCTCTTTGGATGGATTCAAAGGACCTCCCATCCTCATGGGAGATGATTCACCTATTGAGGTCACTGGAAAAGGTAGAGTGGAACTTTTACACTGAAGCTTTGAAGATGTGCTTCATGTTCCAAAAATTTCGGTAAACCTACTTTTAGTTTATCAAATCACTCATTCCAGCACCGGAAAGAGAGTGGAATTCACTCCAGATGTAGTGAACATATATGACCCACATAGCAACTCCAAAATTGCAACCAGTGAGGTAAACAATGGAGATAGACTATATACATTTTCTAAGTTTATTGAATCTGAATCCTCCTTTTTGCTTACACATGCTGATGATATTAGTAGGCTTTGGCGCAAGAGGTTTGGTCACTTAAATTACAAATATATGCAGCAGCTAAGCAAGCATGGGATGGTGGAAGGCTTGCCAAATATCAGTTTCTCCAAAGGAGTTTGTGAAGGGTGTGTCCTTGGCAAACATCCTAGAGAAAAGTTTGACACCAGCAAGACTCACAGAGCATCCTCTCCTCTAGATCTGATCCATAGTGATCTCATGGGGCCTTTTCCTCATCTTTCCATCAACAAAGCAAGGTATGTGCTTACATTTATTTATGATTTCTCACAGTATACTTGGGTGTATCTTCTCATGGCCAAATCTGAAGTTTTTGCGCACTTTAAAGATTTTAAAGCACTAGTTGAGACACAGTCAGAGAGAAAGATGAAAACCCTCTGCATAGACAATGGGGGGAATATGTTAACACAACACTTTACAACCTTTGCCTTGAGTCTGGTATACAGTTGCAGCACATAGTGCCATACACTCTGGAGCAGAACGGAGTTGCTCAGAGAAAGAACTAATCTCTCAAAGAGATGGCTTCCCGCATGCTGCATGCTAACTCACTACCTCATAAGCTATGGGCTAAAGAACTTAATTGTGCTAACTACATCTGGAACAGATCTCATCATAGATCTGTCAAGGATCAGACCCCCTTCGACGCTTGGAGCGGCACTAAACCAGAGGTCACCCACTTCCATGTTTTTGGCTCTCGAGCATGGGCTAGGATCCCCTCTGAAAAGAGGAAAGCTCTTGATCCACAGAGAATTGAGTGCATCTTTGTTGGATACCCTGATGGTGTGAAGGGATACTGACTCCTGATTTCCTCTACCGACAAGCTCGTCATTGAGCGAAGTGTCCAATTTGAGGAAAGTCTCTCACATGAACTTCAATTGCCGCATGCAAACACCTTTTATCTACCTCATGACCAAGACGATGACTCATTACACTCAGATGCAAATACAAAGCATGCAGATGCCGAGGTAGAGCATGCTGATGTAGAGGCAGAGTCTTTAGATACAAATCTAATGCATGCATATGATGATCCACATCCAAGCCCAGATCGGGCTTCCAGCAGTGAATCAACTTCCCCTTTCATAAATCAGAGAACAAGGAGCTTAAGTGAGATATATGCACAAGACTACCCAGCTGCTAGAAATGGTCTTGTGGGGGATAATTCTGATCTGCACAGGATTAGATCAGAGTGTATTAAGCCTCCTCTGGCCCTCACTGCCACTAAACCAACACCATCCTGGCATTTTCATTTGGTTCAGTCTTCTGATCCGCAGTATTATGCTGAGGCTGTTGGGCATCCCTCCTCGGAGTCCGCCATGGAGGAGGAGTACAACTCCCTCCTCGAGAACCAGACTGGGATTTAGTCCCCTTTCCTTCAGGAAGGAAGCTTGTCTGATGCAAATGGGTCTACAGGACCAAGAGTATTGCAGATGGGAAAATCACCAGACAGAAAGCCAGGCTAGTAGCCAAAGGCTTCAAGCAAGTGCATGGCATTGATTATGATGAGACATTTGCTCCAGTAGCAAAGATGTATTCCATACGCCTTGCACTTGCCATTGCAACTGCCTCACAGTGGGAAGTACATCAGATGGATTCGAAGAATGCCTTTCTTCACGGAGACCTATCTGAGGAGATCTACATGGAGCAACCACATGGTTTCATTCAGGATTCATCTTTGGTCTGCAGACTGAAGAAGTCTCTCTACAGCCTTAAGCAGGCCCCGAGAGCTTGGTATGCAAAGATGGATTATTTTCTCTTATCACAAAACTTCGAAAGATGTAAGCGTGATCCAAATGTTTACATGCTCAGGACACATGACTCTCTTCTTATCTTACTTTTGTATGTGGATGATCTTCTGATCACCGGCAACTCGGCTTCAACCATTGCTGCAGTCAAGAGGACCTTGCATGATAGGTTCTTGATGATGGACATGGGTCCATTACACTTCTTTCTTGGTCTTGAGATCAGCCAAGATGCCATAGGAATCAAACTCTCTTAGGCTAAGTATGCACGGAATCTCCTTGACAGATTTCACATGACTGATTGCAAGCCAGCACCAACTTATTTTCTCTCTGGGGTCCACCTTGAGGATGGAGGTGACACTTCATTAGTTGACAGTGCTCTCTACTGAGAGCTAGTGGGGAGCTTACTGTACCTCACCCACTCTAGACCAGATCTCTCATGTGCAGTAGGGACTGTTTCCAGATACATACAGGAGTCGCATGAGCTACACTGGAAAGCTGCCAAGCGCATCCTCTGATATGTGTAGGGCACCATCACCTTCGGGATTCACTATGTAGCAGGAAGTACATTAATTCTCCTTGGCTTCACAAATTCTGATTGGGCGGGCGACAACATTGATTGCAAGAAGTCCACCTCTAGATATTCGCTCAGTCTAGGATCTAGCCCGCAGGCTGTTATTTCCCTCTCTTCAGCTGAGGCCGAGTACAGAAGAGTAGTCAACATCACTATTCAGGCTCTGTGGCTACAACACTTCTTCACTGAGTTGGGCATCCAGTTCCACTAGCCCATTGTCATCTGGTGTGACAACGAGAGCACTCTCAAATTTTACAGGGATCCAGTGCAATGACAGTGGACGAGGCACATAGAGATCCCTACGCACTACATCAGAGACTTAGTACATGATCAGGTTATTGATTTGCAGCTTTTTCCTTCAGCAAAACAGACTATAAACATCTTCACCAAGAGATTCATTGAGTAGAAGTTTCACTCTCTACGCAATCGTCTTGGAGTGAAGGACACAGTTGCTTAGAAACTGTCTTTTCTTCCTCTCTTTTTTTTATTACATTGTATTTTGAGGGGGGAGTTTTCCCACGAGGTTTTCCCTCTTTCCTCAATTTTAGTACAATTTGCACTATATTTTTGATGACCTTTGGCCTTAGTTTCCAGGGCCCATTTTCTATTTTTTCCCATAGTGGTGTTCAAGGGGGGTGTTGGAGGTACTACACACCTAGGGACTTCATTAATGGCACATGCGGACACTTAGTTAGAGCATTCACTGACATGCAAGGCTTCAACATTGGAATCTTCACTAGATTGGTGCCCTTGATTGTCCATGCATGCATGGAACTACATGCAAGATCCTTTCTGCATGATTTACTCCCTGATTTGCAACTCCTTTCACTCCGCAATTGGCTAGTTCTCTTTAGAACTTATTGTAGGTGTCGAGTCCTCTCATTGATCACCACTATGGCACATTACCTTGGGATCTTCACCAAGTGATGCTATATCATGAGCATTGTAACCTATTTTCTAAAATCAATAATTATATTTGTTCTTTCGATTTTCTTTTAGTGTTTTTGCTTTGCAAAGCTATGTGTTCAACCTTTACTGGCTAGATTCATCTATGCAAGTTTTCTAACACATTTACAAAGTTTCACCGCAAGACAATGCAATGCGTATCTCAAAATGAAACAGAGTTTGAAAGAAAAGTGTAAAAACATTATACGCCATTGACACTTCTTCCATCCAACCAGCATTATAACAATTCCCACATAAATGAAAAAAGGGCTTAGAACCTACATATCTTTCACCCATACCAATACCCTAATATGCCATAAAATAAGTCTGAGTCAATTATCTTAACAAAAGAGACATAGAAGTACCTGCCCTTAATTATTGTCCTGATACAATTTGTTGTGAGAAGGTAGCAAGACTAGGGTATGCATGTTGTAAGTAGGGGATCAATGAGGTTACCTGAGCCTCAATCAGTGACTAGGAAAGACTCCACTCGCTCTAGATGAGAATCCATATTTTTCAAACATAAATGCATATTACAAACTTGTTGGAGAATCTAATTCCAACCACTTGTTAGGTTTCAAAACCATCCCTGTGTCCTAGTTCACTTTCACTCAGTCCAGTTTAGTAGAGTTTCACTCCAAGCATTTATCACTGATGTTTCTAATGTAATCTTATTTAATTGATTCCTAATACTAGGAAGAGCAGTCCTCTGCTCCATCATTTTGTTATCAGAGCATTATCACAACAATTTTTATTTCTTTTAAATGTGACTTTGAGCTTAACTTTATTCAATCTTCTTGCCCTCGCCTTTACTGGCTTAGTTGTAGCTAGCTTCTTCATTCTCTTGTTGCTTCTTCGTAGGCTTATTCAAGATTTTTCAAACTTATTCTACTCTCTCAAAGAGTCCTATGTAGGCTCACCTCTTCTCTTTGCTTCTCTCACTTCTCTCATGTTGATGCTCTCTTAGGCAGTCTTATGCAAACTAGCTCTGATACCCTGACAAAGAATGAAAAGATTTGGAGGAAAACTTGTTCGTAGCACCACAAGTTTGTATAGAAGTGGAAGAGACAGAGACAGAGAAAGATACAAACATAGAGGTAGAGGCAAAGAAGGAAGCCCACAAAGAGAAAACGGAGACAAAAGGAGAGGCAGAGAAAGAAGCTCAATAGGAGAAAGCTCTCATTCTTTGCAATTTTTGTTGGTTGTTGGTTCCTTTTTCCCTAGACATTTTGTTTCTTGTCCTTTGGTTCATCATCACTTTCGTCTGAGCTATCCTCTTCATCGCTCTCTTCCTCCACAATTTTTGCTGGAATTTTCTTTTCCAAATTAGGTTTTTTGCTTACAGGAAGTTTGACCTCTTCCTCTGAGTTAGAAGCTTCCTCAGATGAAGAATATGTCTCATGTTTCTTCTTTTGTGGTACTTTAGTAACAGACTTTACATTCTTATGTAGTGGTTGAATCCCAACTTCAGCTTCTTGTCGTCGCTTGCCCTTCTTCTCGTGCACCAAGGGAATAGTTGGAGCAACGACAACAACCTTTACATTGGATTTCTTGTTAGACTTCCCCATCATTTTTACATTATAGGAAGGATAATCAAATCACCTTGGTAGAAGAAGAAAACCTCAAAACCTACCAACGTCGAGAGTTAAAACTTGAGGGCTTGAATTTCAAAAGCTAGTGATTAGTCTAAAATCACTCAACTTCGATTCAGCACAAAAAATGAAAATAAATAGTACCAGAACAAACAAAAATGTCGTAAAACCCTTCTTAGCAAGAAGAGAAGAAGAAAAGAAGATAAAAGTAAAAGCCAGGATCACGATTTAAACACTACAAGATTTGGAAGAAGAGAAGAAGAAGAGTAAATATAGTTGAAGTCAATTTCTTAAATTGTAAGCCTAGCTGAGGCATAGACCAGCAGGCATTTTAATTGAATTTTTATGTGGTTGTAATTAAGGGGGAGTGTTGGAGAATCTAATTCCAACCGCCTGCTAGGTGTCAAAACTGTCTCTGTGTCCTAGTTCAGTTTTACTTCATCCAGTTTAGTCGAGTTTCAATCCATGTCATTTATTACTAATGTTTTTTTTCAAAATTGACTTCAACTGCATTTACTTTTTCTCTCTTCTTCCAGATCCTATAGCCTCTAAATTGTTTCATCTTTTCCTCTTTTTTATATCCTTCACGCCTCAGTTTCTTCATTTGTTGGTGCAGGTCTTCCATTGTTACAAGTTATCTAAGCATGTCCTAGAGATATTTAGAAAATGACTTGTATGTGGGTTGTTGCCACATATTATCATCTATAGGGTGATTTTCATCATCAATCCTCTGCAACATAAGACCATAATACAATTCCATCTCTTCTGAACTCCAATACCTTAAAATTTCATTAATTTCTTCATCATGCATGCTATTTTCAACATTCATTTTTGCAACTTCTATGTAGACTTCATCTAGACATGGTGTTGAAAACCATGCTTCAAGGAAATTTAAATGTTCTTCAAAAAAAAAAATTGTACTTGCACACTAGAAATTAATGTTAGCATTAAAATATTTCCAAAACCACATTGGTTTTGTTCCTTTTTCTCTGCAATGAAATCTTTCTTCCATTGCACTTCTTTCTCTACCTCTACTTTTGTCTCTATTTTCTCTTTATGGGCTACCTTCTTTGCCTCTACCTATATCTCTCTCTCTTTCTTTGTCTATGTCTATGTCTCTATCTCTTCAACTTATGTACTAGCCTATGCTGCTGCAAAAAGGGTGTCTTCCACTTGGTTTTCAGATTCAAGTGACATGATCTCACCAAACAACATCATGTTGATCTGATGTTTTTGTTGCATCATTTGCAGCCATTTATCTTTATCCAATAATTATTCATTAAATTTTACATCAACAATATTAATTGTTGGATTCACCATATCATTAACTTCTCCAATGGCCGCTTCACTGTCATTAACAAGATTTGTTGTTGGGTTCACTAAAATTTCATCAGCTAGCTCTTTCGCTGGATTTACCAAATCTTCATCCACTTTCATATGTGCATAGTGGGATTCAACAAAATTTTTATGTCGATGTAGATCTACTGCTATAGATCCACCTTCATCATCAACTTCAATACTCCCCCTTACACCAAAACTCCTCTCAAGTGTATCCCGGGCCTCTTTGGTTGTCTTCGCATCTAAATCAGGGAAGAATGTTGTCTTTCATAGATTATTTTATGCATGTTAATGCAAAGGAATCCTTTTTCCTCTTTACTTCCAAATCTAACAAGATCTCAAACATATCCTCTTGTTGTTTTGACCTTCTTAGCTTCTTGCCTTTTCCCATTTGTTGAGTGTTACCTCATTAAAACTCAACAAGGCAATCGATCTTCAAACATAGCAACTGACTTCTCTACTACACAACTTTTGGCTCTAACAATAATGGTTGTGGCTATTTCTTATGGTGGGAGCATGTAGCAATGGTGGCTCAAGTATACCAAATGGATCTCTTTTATCACTCAAATAGACCACTCAAATGCTTCTCCTAAATGAGTTCAAGAAGAGTTAATAGTCACCATTCAAAATAACTTTTCCTTTTTTGGTGAAAAAAAAAAATCAAGAACAAAAAACCCTTTTGACAATGGTTGTAGATTTGATTGATCTGGCTTCTTTGCATGCATTCTCCACTATGCTGACTTGGTGCTTCCAATCAACGTGCTTCCATGTGCCCTTTTTATTAACTCTTTCATGCCAAACTTTTGGTACCTTTAAAACACGATCTTCTTCAATTTTCATGCTATATTCAAGCTTGTAATTAACACTAATCATTGAACAAACAACACAGACCTCGTTTGTCAATTAGTGGACTTAGCATAAACAAAAGTTGTTGGATTTTAAAAAAAATATCCTAGCTGAGACATATACTAGCAGGCATTTCAATTGAATGTTTATGTGGTCGTAATTAAGGGGGAGTGTTGGAGAATCTAATTCCAACCACCTGTTAGGTGTCAAAAATGTCCCTGTGTCCTTGTTTAGTTTCACTTAGTCTAGTTTAGTCGAGTTTCACTCCAATCATTTATTACCGACGTTTCCAATGTAATCTTATTTAACTAAGTCATAATACTGGGAAGAGTGGTCCTCTGCTCCATCATTTTGTTATCTTGAACTTTTGTCACAACCATTCTCTTTATATCCTCTAGAGACCATAAAACATTATAATTTTCGGTCTATTTATTTAATGCCAAGGAGCTTAAAAAATTCAACCTCCTTTTCTAGAAACGACCAATATTTGGAAGTAACTTCACCTTTGCACCATCCAAAGAAAAATTTGAACCACAAGGATGATCGCCACCTTCCACACTTTCCATAACTAAAATCTCCCTACAAACCTCTAGAGGCACTGAATCAAAGGTAGTGGCTAGTGAATCATAAGAAAATGGGTACAACCATTTTTCCCCCACATAGCCTCCACCCTATCATTCAGTCTACTGCCCTGGGGCCATAGGAAATGTTAAAGAAAGACAATGAGGAAAACCAATAGAAATACCACCACTTATGGAATACACCGAAGGGAAAAAAGGAATATCGTGTAGGCGTGACCTATAAACAACAAGGTTATCCACGTAAAAACATTTGACATGACCTAGACCCAACATAATATGAAATTCATTGTACTTCAAATGTAGAACCTCACAAATCCACCATATAAACTCAACACAAGGAGAACCATAACCCAATTAAATAAATGCTCAAGACAAATGACCCAACCTTTGCAATATATCAACTAACTTAGAAAAGGAAAGACAATTGTGTAAAAACAAGTGGATTAGCTTGACCCCGAATGAACCAGCATTTAAGAGTCCAGCTACTCTGAATTTGACTACATACCCACCCCAAGAACAAGAATTTATGGTGAAACCTAAATTTACTAATACCCACTCCAAGAATAGGAAATTCATGTGATACACAAAAACCCACGAATAAAAACTCACCTAGAGAAGAAGTCATTGAAGAGGGGGGGAACGAACTCCACACCCATACTCAAGCAATCCACTCCCAAGCCAAAACATAGATAAATATTGTGTGCAATTGGAAGAAAACAAACTCGTAGAGAAGCCACCAAATCATGGATAGAAAATACTAGAGATAGAGGACAAGGTAATGAGCTTGCCTCCATACACCAAATTCCTGAGCCCTGAACTGATATTTAAAACTCATTAAGGCACAGATACTAAAGGGAATGTATTTATTGCATCCATCCACCACCACCTCAACTTGAAACAAGTGTTACGTCAATGCCTATCCCAAAGACATTGAAATTCCTAGTTGTACACCCTCATCTAGGACTATATTGCACATATTAGTTGTAGAGAATAAATCTTTTATAAAATTATAAAAGATTAATTCACATATTGGTTGTAGAGAATTAATCTTTTATAATGTTATTATATGTTTTGTAAACTTCCATTTAAATAATTTTGGATGAAAGTGAAAACTTTTCTAAACATATTTTTGAATGGATAAATGGATTCAACACCTACACATTTTACACATTACATAACTCAAACTTATAATTGTGAAAAAAGACTAGAAAAAAAAAAGATAAAAAAATACTATTATATTAATTAGAATACTCTTGTGTCGAAATAAATAAGAATACTAATCCAATACTAATAATACTTACATAATGTTCACTTTAACCACATAACAATGTTCTAACCTCACATTCTTATGAAATATTTGTCTAATTAATACATCACAATGTTGCATTTATTGCAATATATGATTCCACTTTAATGATGGGGATTGAAATTTTAAATCAATGCTACCTTCAAGTTTAAAACCAAATTGTTAATTTTTTTATTTATTTTTATAAATAATAGTTGTAATTATTTGCATTACAAACAAGATTGAAACAAGTGATTTTATTAAATATTTTTCAAAAAAATACTAAAAGGCAAGTGGTATGATATTGCTCTATCTCTTCTCCTACATGCATAATATTTTATAGATATAATATTTCTAGAAAACTCCTAGGTCAAATGTCTAAATGCTCTCACTATAACATTAATATAAATCAACCAATAATAACAAAGAGACAACAACAATATGTTTCATCATCTAATTCCTCCCTAAAACATAGCTAAGCCACTAGTAAATTAACAACATTTGTCATCATCAAACTTCCCCCTTGAAACATAACTTAGGTAGGAATGTTGCAAGACAACACAACGATGAGACACAAGAGTCTGAAGTCCACAAACATCTATTCAAATTATTCAGTGGCCATCCATCAATCCAACCACAATTCATCTATTCAAATTATTCAATGATCATCCATCAGTCCAACCACAATTCATCTACTCAAATTATTCAGCAGCCATCCATCAATCTAGCCATAATTCATCTTGATGGTAGGAACTAGAGCTAGTCCATTGTTAAGCCTTTCTCATCATTATCCCAATGATTTGACTGCATAATCAATAGCTTTCTGATCCTACCTAAATTCCTCTTCTTCATATGATGATATTGACGTGGCTCTAATCTCCTTTACACAAACTCAAATTGTTGTGCACAAACAACATGATAAGCCTTTATAATAGTAACATTGTCATCACTCTGTGTAACACAATCAATAGGGGCTTCTCTTCCATCAACTTAGTCCAAAATCCACATGCAACAAAAGACAACTTCCCAAATTCAACACAAGAAATTGGAATAACATTGTGTTATCTATTCTTCCCATGTCCTCCAAAATATCCCAAATTCAACATAAGAAATTGGAATAACATTGTGTTATCTATTCTTCCCATGTCCTCCAAAATATCCCATTTTGCATTGTAGTCTAGAGCCAATACCAATAGTTTGTTTTTCAAAGCTAGGATACACAAAATAATGTGTTCAGGCACAATCATCAATAACCATATTCTTCCAAATATCAAGGATACAATGAAGATCATGAAGCGTGGAAGAAGGTGAGCTTGGTAGCTCAACAACAACAATCGTCCTCTTAGCATTATGCAGTCCACTGACTTGCAACTCAAGATTATACTTCCTGAATAATTTTTTTCTTGTTCATCAACTACAATAACAATGCATGTGATCTTCTTTCAAAGTACCATTTTGATCAAAGAGTCTATTGTTGTCTTCTTCAAGAGGGGCAACTTCACAAGGCATTTCCATGAAATCTTTTAAATAAGCAGCCTCATTTACTCACTAACCACTTTGCTCCTTCATCTCTCAAATTTGCTTCTTGAATCCTCTTCCAATTCATCAAGAAGGTCAATCTTGGTGTGAAACTAATATGAAGATCTGGAAAATACTATTCCATGATTGATTCCAAAAAGCATTATGATTTGGAACTCATTCTCTATTTGCAATGTAGAAACAACATATTGCAAGTTATAACCTATTAAGAGATTTCTCAGCTGCCTTCTTCTTGAAACTTTTTACCCATGATCTAAAAAATTCATCACACCAAAGTAATTTTCCTTTTACCCAATATCAAAAAAAATTGGTCACACCATAGTAATTTGGCAAGTAAACTTAATAGCAAAAATACCCTAGTAATGTCACATTATACACAGAAATCTCAATCTTACCGTGTCTGGACGTTTTCACTGCAACTTGCAAAAAAACCATGATAAAAAACCAAACATAAACACAAGAGCCATGAGTGGAAAGCGTATGCTCATGCCCTCTAAATGTAAGGTATGACATTATCCTTATGTAACGTATGCTATGGAGTTTTTATCAAATAAAACAATTTCAAGAAGTGCAAGCTATAATCCATTTAGTGGATTGCTTCCACAAATACCCAGGCAACAGCATTAATATAATGTTCATGTCCCTACTAAATTTCCCGTGTCTTCAACTACAAGTCATGATGGTTTATACCGGGACATGAATAAAGCCCAATAGTGTTCACTATAGAATCCCTTCCTCCAATAATATGAACATTGTAGCTGACATACCTCACCACAAATGGTTCAGATGGAGGCCGGGCAGGAATTTCAAATCTCAATCACACCTTAGGATTCTTTCATTTTTTATACTAGTTTCGATCATTTTATTACAAAAATGTTGACAAGCAGGGAAAGTTGACTGTATCTAATAGGCAAGTCACCCTATAAAGGAAGATCCACAAAAACCCAAATCCGCATGAAAGACTCCGATCTAGGTACAAATCAGATTATATGAACAAGCGGCCATGACACAACTTCCACTTCTCATTCTCTGCAAGAAAAATTAACTTCGCATCTGCACCAGGCAACCCTCACATTTCATGTATATATTAGGTAATCCTACATCGGTGTCTCCTCAAACAGAACAATCAGATTATGCAATCCCTGAAAGCTGATCCTCTTTCGTCCATTAAAAATTGTTGGGTATTTTTGCAATGGGAAAATACCAAAACCAAACATTATGCACACAGAGACAATGCTCTGTTTCATTTCTCTACTCCAGGATCTTTTGTGCACAGGAAAGCCTTAAAAAAAACTACTGAACAGAGTATTTCACCACCATAAAGATTTCCATTCATTAAAATAAAAACACTAATACATATTCATCCTCTTTGCTGAGAGGGATTT